>PVKS010037869.1:0-18342 GCA_004027875.1 Aplodontia rufa
ATCTCCATCCATTTGGCTGCAAATGCCATAATATCATTTTCTCTGATAGCTGAGTAGTATTCCATTGTATGTATGTACCAAAGTTTTTTAATCCACTCATCAAGTGAGGGGCATCTGAGTTGGTTCCATAATTTAGAATAGCCAAAACATTACTCAGCAAGAAGGAGGAAGTAGGTAGTATCTCAATTCCTGACCTTAAATTATACTATAGGGTTATAGTAAGAAAAACAGCATGGTATTGGTATCAAAACATATTTGAAGACCAATGGAATAGAATAGAGGATTCTGAGATGACCACTCATACCTTTAACTATCTGATATTTGATAAAGGGGGCAAAAGCATAATGTGGAAGAATGATAGCCTGTTCAATAAATTGTGTTGGACAAATTGGACAGCCATATTTAGATAACTGAAATTGGATCCTTACCTTTCACCCTGCACAAAAATTAAATCAAAATGGTTCAAATATCTGGATATTAAACCAGCAACTTTACAATTGCTTGGAAAAGAAGTAGGATCAACATTACATGACATAGGGGTTGGCACTGCCTTCCTTAACAGGTCTCCCATGGCATAAGCAGTAAAACCAAGAATAAATGCATGGGATGCAATTAAACTAAAAAGCTTTTGCATAGCTAAAGGTTTAGTCAAGAGCCTCAAGAGAGAACCTACAGAATGGGAGAAAATTTTTGCCTGCTACACCTCAGACAGAGGGCTAATATCCAGAATATACAAAGAACACAAAAAACTAAACACAAAAATCACAAATAATCCAATTAATAAAGGGGTTACAGGACTAAAAAGAAATGCCTCAATGGAAGAGGTCCAAAAAGCTCATAAACATATGAGAAAATGCTCTACATCACTAGCAATAAGAGAAATGCAAATCAAAACTTCACTGAGATTTCACCTCACTCCAGTCAGAGTGGCAAAAATGAATACAAACAATGACAGATGCTGGAGGGGCTGTGGGAAAAGAGGAACACTGTTACATTGCTGGTGGGACTGCAAACTAGTACAGTCACCATGGTCTCCTTTTTAAAACACGTATTAAGGGCTGGAGCAGTGGCTCAGTGGTTCCTGCACTTGCCTGGCATGCATTAGGACGCAGTTTTGAACCCCAGCACCAGGTACACAACAAAGTCTCAGAGCAATGAAAGCCATAAATAAAATAGATTCTCTCTCTCTCTCTCTCTCTCTCTCACTGTCTCTTTCTCTTTGAAAAAAAAAGGTATCAAATCATATTTCCTTGCCCAAAAATCCTCCTTCAGTCATCATATTTTGGAAAAATCCTAAAATATTACAAGGCTCCTGCCTCCTTTCCCAGATTTCTCTTTCCCTAATCTCCCCTTACTCTCTCCATCCGTGTGGGTCATCTTGCTGTTCCTCAATCATTGCAACTTTGTACCTTCCTCATGGTATTTGTGCTTGCTGTCCTCTTTACCTGGAGTGTTCTTCCCACAAATCTTTGCATGGTTCTCTTTTAATGTGACTCAAATCTGCTCAAATGCAGACTCTCCCATGAGACTCCACCTACAGAAGTGTCTCACTTCCCTCCCAACACTCTGCTTTATTTTTTACTGTGCTTCCAACATCTGAAATAATGATTTCTATGTGTACTTGCATATTCCATCTCCCCACTCTAATGCAAGCCACATGTTTTCTTCCTTGTTCACCACAATGCCTTTCTACCTAGCACTGTGCCTAGCACATTTTAGGGTCTTGATAAATGTTTGTTGAATGAATGAAGCAACATGAAGAACTGACTTTTCTTGCTTGCTGTCACCAAGACAACAGCCAGACTGCCTTGTCCACTGGCCCCCAGAGCTGCTCCATGGCTGACTCTATGTGGGGCAGCAGAACCCACAGAGGAAGAATAAGGATTCCTTTTTAGTGACAAAACTAAATCCATAATCCAGAGATAAGTCCAACCCTGAAAAACTATCCATCTTATTTTCTTCTTTCCAAACTCTCCTCTTGAAGTCACTCTCCTTTGTCCAGGCTTATAGCTATCATTGTCTTAAAGACATATAACAAGTTTCCTCATAAAACAGGAGAAGACAAGAGGGTGGTGCTACAGGGTTTGGATTGTGCCTCCCACTCTGCCCCAAAAGACATGTTGAAGTCCTAACCACGGGCACCTGTGAATGTAACTTTATTTGGAAATTAGATCTTTGTAGATATAATAAATTTAAGATAAGTTCATTAGTGCGGGCCCCAATCCTAAATGACCAATGACCTTAGGAGAACAGGAAAATTTCATGGGAAATCAGGGAAGAAGAGACACAGGGAAAATACCAGGTGGTGATGGAGGCAGACCTGGAAATATAGCAACTATAAGCCAAGGAGAGCCCGGGGCTCCCAGAGGCTGGAAAAGACAAAAAAGGATCCTCCCCTGGAATGTTCTGAGGGACCATGGCTGTGCCAACCCTTGATTTCAGATGTATAACCTCCAGAAATATTAAAAAACTAAATTTCTCTTGTTTTAAGTTTTCTATGACAGCACTCAGAAACTTGTACAAGTGCCAATTTGCTTCTGGAGATCAGAAAGTATAAAAACACCTAAGTTTCCTTCACAAATACAGCAGCCCCAATACACTGTGGAACTGTGCAAGCCCAACCTGGGTGGGTATTCTTGGTTCCTGAAAGGTATGTGCATTCATAGAAAGGGCTTGGATGAATATATTGGTGTATTACTTTAGTTACTACAATCAACTTCAATGGCATCCAAATGAAAGGGACTTGTGTTTGGCTATATTAACTATTGCCCTGTGTCTTATAACTTCAAACATTTTAAGAACATTGATCCATAGGAAAACAGGTAGAAAAGTCTATAGATATATAGATAAAGTCATCTCATAATTCTCTGGATGAAACTGTTCTAATCTATAACATCAACATCTTGGGTGAGCTTCAAGTTTCTGACGACAAGGACCAAGGTGCATACTGATCTAGATCACATAAGTGTTAAGTAAGCACATGTTATCCATTCCAATAGACTAGAAGAAAGCAGTCCCACTACCCTCCAAGAGGTGCTACAAAAGGGTTTCCCTCCAACCATGAGCACAATGGCTCTGACTACATTTATCAAGAGTAACTATGAGTGGGCCACTGCTCTAAATGTTTTCTGTGGGTTAATTTCTTTGTTCTTCAAAACAACCCAATTGTGGGGGCTGGAGTGATGGCTCATTGGTATCATGCTTGCCTGGCATGCACAGGGACACGGGTTCAAACCCCAGCAACATGTACACAATGCGCCAGGTGTTGAATAAATAAAGTTGATTCTCTGTCTCTCTCTCTCTCTCTCTAACCCCCTCCTCTCACCCTCCCCTGTTAAAAAAAGAAACCCAATTAGGTAGGTGGGATTACTATACCAGTTTTAGAGATATGGAAACTGAGCCATTGGTCAAATTGTGGTTGAACCAAGCTTCAAACCCAGGCAGTACGACTGCTTCACTATTTATCCTAGGATGAAGCCTGTGAATTCTCCTTGTTGAGATCTTGTGGGAGACCAATAAATAACAGCCTTATTCTCTGCCTGAGCTCTGAACCAATTGAGAAGTCAGCAGAAGGCAAAGCATTGCCTTCATTAATATAGAGACAGTGCTGGAACAGCATGGCCTTCTGTGAAGGCCAAAATGCACTGGCCATCTGCCCTCCCTCTGGACTGGACCTTGCCACGGCCATCTGTCCCACTAATCTGGATGAAGACTGAAAGCAAAAGAGACCTCATTGAGAAATGAGGAATCACAGGCCAAAAATATGCCTCCTTCCACAAAGTAACCACCCCCCACACATTCCCAGAGGTTGCCTAGATTTTCTGCAGCCATCTCAGCTCATCTTACACCCTTGTCAGTAAGGATTCCTTCTGGCCTCATTAACAGTTACTACCAAATCTTAGTAACTTAAATAATGGATATTTAAAGCTTTTCCAGGTAAAAGAATTTCAGAGTTGGACAATCCAAGATTAATTTAGTTGCTTTGTGAAGTTCTTAAGGACCCAGATTCTTTCTAGATCTCAACTCCATCATTGTTAGAATGTCTTTCCTGCCCTTATGGTTTAGTAGAGCAACTGGTCCTCCAGCCATTATTTTCACGTTCACATCAGCAAACTGTGGAAGAGTCATGGGAAGAAGATGGTCATACTGGCGAGTCTCCCATATTATCCCTCACATTTGAGCAGAATCTAGTCACATAACCACTCCTTATTTGTCCACTACCTAATGCTACACAACAAACAACCACAAAATTTCCATGGCATATAGCATTAAGCTTTTTTCTGATTGACACATAATACATGGAAAGAATTAATATTGTTAAAATGTGCATAAACAACAGTTTATTCTCACATCTCTGCAGGTTGGTTCAGCTTATCCAGGTTGACCTCAGATGGGCAGTTCTGCTTCAGGATATAGGGGCTGGGCTAATTCTCTCACTGCAGGTCTGTGCTTCAACTGAGTGACTTCTCATGTGCCTTTCATCTTCCTTGGGGCAGCAGCCTAGCCAGGACGTGTTTTCCTCAAAGCTCAAAGAGACACCAAAGAGCATGTGGAAATAGGTAATGCCTGTTAAGATCTGGACGCAAAACTAGCACGCTGCCACTTCTGCTCATAAGCACAGGTGCATGGCCAAGCCCAATGTCAAGGGGAGATAGTGCAATCTGTCTGTGATAAGGACACAACAAGAGTGTAGGGTAAGGAAACAGAGCCAATTCTACCTACCATACCTGGCAACAAGGGAAACTGGAAATGTCATATTTGGGTTTGGTGGCTAAAATCAGAGCTATAACTAAAGCAGGGAAAAGCCCACAGGTGGTGACTCATCTCCCCCACACTTCCTTGCATTACACCAGCTTTGTGAAAATACCTAATACCTGCCTTGTGCAAGTTCACTGTGATTTTGACCCTCACCTCAAGATAGTGTGTGGAACATTAACAATCACTTAGAGGAAGGTAAGACAGGAGGGCCAAGGATGGTCAAGGTCCTGTACTTCCCTATCAAAGTTCTCCACTTCGGAGCAGGTGAGATAGTGATTTTTTTTTCATATGGTCTATCTCAGCACTAAGCCAAGAAAGATGAAATCCATGCAATCTCAGAAGTTAGGACCCAAGCCTTCCTGTGTGCCTTTCTCCAGAAACCAGTAATGAGAGCCACCTGATAGAAATAGAAGGCAGCCTGGAGGAAAACTGCAAATCAATACCCTTCATAAATAATCACAGAATTCCTCAGCCTGTTTTCTGATCAAAAGGAGAAGGCAGGAGGAACCGAATAATGGTGTTACAATAACCAGGCTGTCCTAAGGCTGCTGAGTCTCCTCCGAGGCCCTGTATGACCTAGCACCTCCCCTGGACTCCCAGATTCTGCAGTGATCCAGCAACTAGCATGCCAGCACCTGCCATGAGTACCCAGGATGGTTCCCCAACCTCACTGCCACATGTCCCTATTGATTTATGTCCTATTTGAAGTGATTGCTCAAATCTTAAGTATAATCCCCAATGGCCTCAGTTACAGGAGTCAGAAAGGAGACTTCTGCCCAAAGACCTTTAGATGTGTGACTTGGTATCTTGGAATTCATTCTAAATGCTTTCAGAAAGCAGATTTCATATGCAGTCAAATCAGTGGTCTTGCCACAAATCTCCCCCCACTTCAATTCATCCTTAACAATGCAACCAAGTTAACTTTCCACAGATAGATCGGACTCTGCCAGTCAATACCCAGTATTTATGTGAGGTGTTACTGTTCAGAAAACAAATTTTTTTTAAAGAGAGAAGGACAATGAGAGAGACAGAATCAAATTTTTTTATTGAGTTTTTCACATGGCTTTTGTTGCTCTGATACTTAGTTGCATAAGTGCTGGGGTTTGAACCCGTGTACTCGCGCATGCGGGGCAAGAACTGTAACCACCGAGCCACCGCTCTAGCCCCTGGAAAACAATTTTACCTACAAATTTTAATTTAATCTTCACAGCAATGGTGTGGGATAGGTATAATTATTCTAATTTTATAATGCAAAGAACTGAGATTATATTAATAAGGGGAAAGCTGGCACTTGAACCCATGACAGTGTTTTGTCTCCGGCAGGAAAGAGGCCTCTGCCTTGAGATATGAATCCATGCTTCCATGACCTTCAGTGCTCCCTCTGGCCTGCCAAAATGTCTGAGCTCTATGTTGCCACCAAAGGCACTTAATTGCAAGTCCTAAGCTATATTTCCAGACTTAGTTCCAACTTCCAAATAGCATATACGACACTTTACAAATTCATGCTTCATTCATTCTTGAAATGGTCTTACTACCTTGCTGTAACTTATATGCTTCCATCCATCTGGAAAACCATCCTCCTTCCCCAGTAATCATCAAAATCCTCCCTGTGCACCAGTGTCCTATTTCATGATGTCCTGACTAATCCTCTCAGCCAGAGGGAATTTTTGTCATCAGTCTTCCTGTGGCTCTTAGCACTTTCCACCATGTAACAGTAATGCATGTGTAGGTCTTAAAACCCCACTCACTATGAGTAAACTACAGGGAGAGACCTAGTCTCACTCATGTTTCCTTGACATTATAACACTGAGCCCTATTCCTTGTATAAAGCCAATACTCAATATTTGCTTATTCCATTTAAAAATGCATCGTTGACTATCTACTATGTGACACAAACTGTTAGGTGCTAGAAACACATAAATAAGATAATGCGTATAATGTGAAATACATTAATTGATGGCTGATGAAACTGTGATCTGCTTCAATGTTGACCTACACTATATTCCAGACATTCTTTTCTCCTAATTGTACTAGTGTTTATAGGAAGAAGTGTTTATAGGAAGAAGTAATTTGTGTTAAATTACTTGCAATATCAAAATTCTCATAGAACTACAAATTTCACTAAAAGACAAGAAAGAGTGACCCAAACCACACATGGTCTCAGGTTTATACAGTAGAATGTGTAAACAGAGAAGTAAATCCAATTTTTGTAAAGTTGGGCCATTTGAAAGGCTCCAGAGGAGTTTTCTATTGTAACCGGCCCCCATTGTGAATCCTTAAGACAGCAATTACTCACCCCAGGCACATCTCTTTGTAAATCCAATTCCCACAAAACAGACTGTCGTGAAAGAGTTCATGTCTCAGATATGCTGGAATAAATGATCTGGGAGTCCCATACAACTGTGAGATTCTGATTCTCTGGTTACAGGAGAGACATCTAAGCAAAGGAGGAGAGGCAACATAAACAGAGGCAGAGAATAATCCAAGGGAGCAAGAGAAGGCTGGGTATGAAAAAAAACAACAAAGTCTAAGGGCAGGAATGGTTGCCAAACAAATGCAAATAACTGAAGGATTAGAGGGAGAAAACCAGGATTGTTCTCAGAGAAGAGAACATGTGAGCTCCGGATCCTCAGACCTCTTTTATCTTACAGCCCAGAGTAGGTTGCTCCTGCCATGCATGTGTGAACTCTAAGCTTCCCACATTTGTCCTTATCCCTAGTTAGGAAAAGACTAGCTCAAAGGATTATTAAAAACACAACAGAACATTTCCAATTGAAATTCCATGATATCCAGTATCTACTTTAAAATATTCCAAAGAAATACCATTCCAAGGGGAGAGTGATAAATAAAAACTTGGGCAAGAGTTGACAACATTATTAGGATTCTCTCCAGTTACATGTATGCCTGAGGATTTTCAAAATAATAAAACACACACACACACACACACACACACACACACACACAATAAGCAAAGAATCTCAGGAAACAGAGGGTGATGAGCTATCTCCAAGCTCTGATCCCACAGAGCAAGCCCTCTTCCTGGCAGGGGACCCTTGCTGGGAAGACAAGATGTGCCACTGAGTGTGGTGATTGCTGCCCTGTGTGCGTGCTGAAATGCAGTTTTATGGCCAGTCCTTGCATCTGAGAGTAAACCTCATGACCGCAGGTCTTTCCCAGTGCAGAGCTTGACCACAGGATGGATACCTTGTTCTTGGCATGTGGACTTCACCAGCAGCTTGTAAGGGCTTTCTCTTCCCACTGAGACTGGCCTAGATCAGCCCTGTAGCCATCCAACACTGAAGTGGAAAGTTGGAGGCAGAGCATAAGTGTGTTATGTTTGTTTGAGGACAGAGTTGGGCCTCTGAGCTGATGATCAGTCAAGAGAGGCTGTGACACAGGTCCTGTCTCTGGGAAGAGCACATGGGGACCCCACCCAATCAAGGAAATAAATGAATGGCACCAATCATTGGTTTGATTGTATAATACAGGTAGTCTTTCTACCAGGCTCTGAGTTCCTTGAGATCTAGGACTGTTTTATTCAATTTTGCCTGGGGCCTGGCACAGTGTAGGAGCTACATAGATGTTTGCTGAATTGAAATAAAGTTGAATTGAAAACTGACAAAATAATCACAAGGATTTAACTTGCCTGGTCCCTCTGTTCAGTTCTCAGATCTCTCATATTCTCCTCCTCCCTCCCTCCCTCCATCTTTTATTCTCTTCCCTCCTCCCTCTCTCCTCTCTCTCATTTTCTCTCTTTCCTCCCCATAAGGAGTAATTAATAATTCAGCAAACAATAGTGCATTCTGATGGTTAAGAATATAACAATTTAATTGATATTTGTTTCTGTGGCAGCACAACAATCTCTCATTTCCCAGGAGGGCAATTTTCCATGGCTGTTCCAGGTTTTACACAATAAAATAGATCAATCCCAGGGATACCTGAAGCCCTTCTGTTGAGAAAAAAAGATAGTGGGTAATGGGTTTGTAACAGACAAAATATGCTGTCATTATGTTTTAAACACTGACATTTATTTAGGGTTTGTGAACTCATACATTATTAGGATAAATTCTAATTTATATCAGTAGATAATAGGCAAATATATAATACAATAAATTGCATTTGTACACATAAATACAAAATTTGAGGTAGGGCCTCAAGAATAATGACTTCTTAAATGAATAATGCACAGTATATAATATGTACTCTATAAGATATATATATATATATATATATATATGATGCATCATTTGTAACATAATATATTTTCTTTATGTACAGTTAATGAAAAAATATAAGGACCTGATTAGGGAACATATCTTTATTTATGAGCAACAGTACCCACATTAGATGCTTGCATTTAGGACATTATCCAGTATACAATTTAAGAATTAACCTATTCCTTGATAGGTCCATAATAAAGTGCAAAAAAAAAAAAACAGACCAACAAATGAGAGACAAAACAGTTCCTAGTCAATTACTAAGTATCACCCTAACAATAAAATACACCTGTAAGGCAAATGGTTACCTGAAGATGTATTTCATCCATGGCAGACAAATCACACCACTGCCTGCTTTCCAGAGGGGATGAATGTCCAATCTGAAAACCCTTTCTCTTTGGCTGCAAGCTGCTCAGAAGTGACTGAGCAGAGACCACGTTTCACAATTACTTCCTTTCTGGACAACCAAAGCAAAATCTGGGAAAGATAGGAAGATTCCCTTCCACAAATCTTAGGATCACTCCATAGGGAAATGAGTGTCAATCCTCAATCACGTGCCTTTGCTCCGAGACTGGAAGTTTTCTGCATGATACCCAGTGTCAAACACAGGAAATGCTCATTTGTTGGCCTCAATTGTCCCTGCAAGACACCCTCCCCTGCAGAACAGCCTCACTAGAGTCACCTGTCTCAAAAGAGCACATGGCAACCCAACTCCAAATGGGACCATAGTGGTTGATCTTACCGTCATGCATAGGGGGAGTAACAGTTATTGTGCTAACCTCTGGGAAGAGGACAGTGACTGAAGGCCAAGGGAACAAAGAAGAGGAAAAAAATCTTAATATTAGGCATGGGAAATCCATGCTGATGGGAGAAGGTGGACAAGAAACATTGAGGCACATGTAGATAATACAACAAAAACAGACAAAAACTCAACTCCCAAAGCCACATCAGCATAAAGACAACTCATTCTGTATCCATTTAAAGATCATTGTGTTAAACTCTTTTTTTAAAGTGCTACTCACAGGTTGCTTTCATTTCTTACATATTAAAATCACATTGAAAGTTTCAAAGATGTTGAGGTCACCAAAATTTTTCATTGACCACAGATTTCATGCAATAAATAAATACAAAGAAAAAGGAAAGGACAACTACAAAAGACCAAATCTGGACACATTTGTACTTGACAAACACAACCCTAAAGAGATTAGATTAAAAGTTACAAATATGCAAGACAAGCATTTGCATAAGAAGCCACAATAACAATAATTAAGAAATACACATTTCTTTCTCCTTTAAGGATATTACAGGATTACTATTTTTCACATATGGCTTGTTTTTCTCAGAATGGGTTTCTGGCATTTGTGGTATTATGAGATTATCTCACAAGTGGAAAGTGCACACCATTCTGCACAGTAAACCAGGGAAAGTCTTTCCTCAAAAACTCCATTTTTCCTTCAGTTTGAAGGTGGCAGTTTATGACAGCATTATTCATTTTCTTTTAACTCATTCATTTTTCTTCCAAGTGACTGTGCGTTTTAACAGCATGGAAACGATCCATCTGCTGGTATACATCTCAGCTCTTAGCATCCCAGCCGAGTCCATGCGAGGTGTGACACTGTAGACACGTGAAGACTGACAGCTCAGAACTGAACACTTCCCTGCCAGGGGGAGCCTCAAAGGTGCATGTGGCTATAACAAATTAACCTGGTAACCATCTCCAGGTACGTTCAGAACCTTTCACCTGCATGTGTCCCTTTAAGCAACTTTTATATGAAACTTGAAAATCATAGGGGAAAGACGGAAAAGGGAAGCCCAGTTACTCAGTGGGCAGCCATGGGGTCTTTCCTGGACAAATCCTAATAAACACAAACATAGCTACCCCCACATACAAAGCATACTAGCCAATGAGGTCTCCATTCTCAGAAATAAGTTAACTTTCAATTTGTACCTGGCAGCCTCCATGGGATCCCCTACTTTCTCTACCCAACAGCAATAATGGACAGAAATTGGGTTGGCGTCCGGCGTCAGACTCAGTTTTAGCCAAGAGGCAAGAGGAAAGCCAAAACCCACTCCTCCTTCACAAATATCACTCCCATGAGAGAATGTTCATCAATTTAAGCTCTTTTCCTCAACTTTCAAATTGCAAAGACCGCAGACAATTTCCAGGCCCAATTTCTCCCCCATCTCTCAGACAGCAATTGTAGAGGCTAATTTTTGCTACCACTCTACAGCATCTGGAACAGGAATGGGGGCTTCTTCTCATCTATATGGCTTTCTTGGGGAAATCAGAGTTGAGGGCAGATAGGTTGTGATGGCAAACATGCACAGGTCAGGCCACAGCTCAGCTTCCTAAAACTAAGATTAAGGGAAGCTCAGGGTTTAGTCTCTATGATAGAATCCAACAAGCTCTAGCTTTGGGAGACATGGAAGAAAGGAGAACAAGGAAGAGGGGACACAATGCAGGCAAGAGACAAGAAAACCTACACTTCAAAACCCGGCCTCGCTTCCTTTCCCCAAACTTCACAGGCCACTCTGGAAAACTGGAAATTCACATCATTACTGGCAAATGGCAATGATATTTGCCCTAGAAAAGAGAGAGCTCAGGAAAATGAGTTAGGACACTTCATACAAATAAAGTCACTTCTCAAAAATGTTACATTAAAATCTGGTTTTGGGTTTCATTATTGTCAAACAGAGTGAAAATCTCATGTCAATATGCAAGATTTGAACTGAAAATTTTGCCTGAGACCCTGTAATATGAAGACAAATGAGTGAGAAAAATGATTGTAAAGGTCTCCCCTAAAGGAAACAATCTTAGGTTTAGATATTAATACTGTAAGAAGGAAAAAAGTAAATCAAGCCCAGACTACACTACTCTAAACTCACCATCTCTATAATAATTCATAAGATATTTATAAGGACAGAAAACACCACTACAAGTACACACTACATGAGCACATATCACATTTTTAAAATTTCGTATATGCATTTTCAGGATACAAGGAGATAATAAAGGTTTCGGCTTCGCCAATCTCCGCAAACACATGATCTGCTCTCATTAGAGTGCAGTTACAATGAGCACTGTGAATAGGGAACTCTTAAAATTGAATTGGCTAAATGTAGTCTTAAAAGCTATAGTCTTAATTGGCTCGCTCACTACCTACCTAAGCTGTACTTATCAGAAGTTTCTGTAAATACAATGACCTAAGATGTCCTACCAGAGCAGCAAATATTGCAGTTGCTTTTAAACTCTTCATTTCTTTGATTTCTCTAGGACCACAATTGGCATTTACTATGAATGACAAAGTTAAAAGTAAAAAAATGGGAAATTATCTTTTAAGAGTTTGTGTCCTATATATAACATATATAGACAGAACCAGGGTAAATCTTGGTTTTCCAGAGGTTGAAAGACAAGGCATCTACAACTTCTAGAAAGACAATTAGAGGAGAAGAAACAAAGGAACATGACGATGACCACACCACTAAATGTCATATAGGAGCTAGAATGGCACTCTACTGTGGACATACAGAATGAGGCACAAATTAGAGGCTGGCTTCTTGTACAAAGGTGGAAGAAATGTCCAAAAGAACTCATAATTAAAAAAAAAAATTAAAGATGACTGAGGGAAGAGAATGGACACTTCCCTCGGATCCACAGTGTTTGGAGAGTGAGCATATGAGTTCGTGGTGACCCGGATGAAGGAAACGTGCCCAATTGTGACTAGAAATATGAATTTAACCATCTCTGTGGCATCTGAGTCTGTGGCCTTGTCTTACATCCATAACAATTTCTGGCCACTGCGTTCACTCTCAGTGTATCCTGTACTGAACTTTTTGTGTCTGAATGGAAATCACTACAATGCTGATGAGTCCAAATTAACAGCCCTGAAATTCTGCCATTCAACACATGCCTTCCTGGCACCCCCAATGACAACAGAGTAGATATTTTTGTCTACTGACCAATACCTACCAGCCAGTGCCAACCTAGTTGACCCCTGCTTGATGAAGCACATGCTCAGGGCACCAACTCCTCCAGACACCAACACCATGGACTCAGGCAAGCAGCACTTCAAGTGGCCTGTGTGGCTCTCACTAAAGCATGCGACACTATGTCTTACTTTTCTATGTAACCATCTCATGCACAGCTATGAACCGAGACATGGGGAGAAAGAAAATGGGAGGAAAAGCTGGGGAAAATCTTAGGCAGAGGCAGACAGGAAAACTAGCACTGGGTGCCCAGTTCTAAATCTTTAACTGGCAGTTTGAGTCCCAGGGAAGAGGTTCCCAAGGGGTCGATCATGTTCTTGTAACGCTCCCCGCGGTGTTGAGCTAAGAAAGGGCCCCAGTCCGGCTGTGGCGAGCACACCAACTTCAGCCTCTGCAGAGAAGTCAAAGACATACATGGTTACAGACATAATGCACCTCTCTCCCTGAGGGACCATCCCCACCCAACTGCTTAGGACATTTTCCAGAGCCCTTCTTGAGCCAAGAGGCTCCCACAAGACAGTTGATCAGGAAGATCAGCACTGTCACTTAGCAAAGTCAGGGACAAGTAAAGAGAAGACTCTGCTTGGTTCACTGGAAACTATTTACATCACCCTGAAAGCAATATTACAGATGTTCTGTGTTTGCATTGCACAAGATTAATAGAGGATAAAGGGCCCAAATTTTAATTATACATTTTTTTCCTTCCAAATGAAAGGAATCTGGGAGATTCCTCTCCACTGTTGAACACAGTCTGCAAAAGACATGTGCTCAATTACTTTTGTTCTGTAGTCTCAACAGTGGGTTGCCACATCAAAATAATTGGATTTTGTTTAGTATATTTCCCCAAAGTATATAAATGACCAGAAAAAAATACCCCACAACTCCAAAGATGCATTGCCAAAAGTGAGCAGAGACTTTAATTATCTGTTGACAAAAATATATGCTTCAGACTTGGTTCAGCAGTGTTGGTTCTTGCAGGCGAGCTGAAAATAATAGGAGTGTCTCTACTCCTTCAACTGAAATTTTTATGGAAAACATAATTTGACTGGAACATTTCCGAGGAAAAGGAAAGAAAACATATTTCTCACTACATAAGAGGGAATAATTATATGTTTATTACCTATTAAAGTGAAGCTGATTCTTATAGCTGTTAGTTTAATCTCCCCTTAATCATCAGTTTGCAACCTTTGTGTCCCAAATCAACCATAATAAATTTATATAGCCTACTCATCAGTTTAAAGAATTTCAGCCTAAGACAACATTAGCAGAAGCTAAAGCAGGTTCTGTTCAGAGGGAAATAGATCCTTGTGTCTATTGGTGGGGAGGTAGATCTGTGGCGGGGCAAGAGTGAGCAGCCCCTGGGTAAACAGGGGCCAGCGTTCATTTATCTCAAGAGGATAATGAATGGAATTTCCTGAGGATTTAAACTGAAATACTGCTTCAATAAGAAGACTCCTGTGCCTCCCCATACTAATTCTGTCTCCATCTGCAGGCCAATAAAAACAAAAACTACCCCTACCCCATAAATGGGCATTTATGTTGTGCATCTTACTCCATCCTGCTTCTCCCCCACCCCATCATTCTGGCTGCCCAAGGGCAACGCCCACACAGCTGTTCTTCTCTGCTTTCTACTGACAGGTGTACCTAAATCACCTGGAGGTGACACCAGGATCCCATTTCTCCAGGGTCTTGATTCAGAGGAGCTGTTTGCAGCCTGATTTTTTTTACATTTCCAACCAGCTTCCTGGTGGTCCCTGGACCTCACCCTAAATAGCAATGGTCTGACCTGAAACACCAGACCTTCAAGATGAAGCCAGGGCTGACTGATTCCTAGCACACCTGCGCAAGTGGCTTCTCGTAAATAAAGAAGCCTGACCTTACGTCACAGTGGCTGAACAAGCAGCTCTCCCCTTTCCGTCCACTCTGGGGTGAAGCTGCAAATTCTCTGCATTGCAATCGGGAATGGGTCCAGTAACAGATTGATCGATAAAGAAAAACAAGCTTCGCCTCATGCCAGTTACATCCTGGAACTTACTACATTCTGTGAGAATTTTGACAATAATCAGTGTGGACCCCTCAGTCATTCCTAAAGCAGGGATAGCAGTCAGGGGTAGTGACTGATTCTAAGTTTAATGGTAATAGATGGTTGGGAGGGAGGAGGCTTAGACAGAGGGGAACATCAGGAAAGAAGAATCTGATGTGTGGTTAAAAACCAACACTGGGATTTAAATTGTGGATGAGGGGAGAGGAGGAGGAAGCTCCAGGAAAGAGGAGACACTCAAATCATTTATTCCCCAGAGCTGTCAGCACATAGAAGAATAGCACAATAACAGCGCAGCCTGTGGATTGGCTGAACCCCTCCATTAGAGGAATAATACATAATAAAAATGGGATTAATAGAAACAGTGGCAACTGTAATCACTTAATCACTGAGTCTCCCTCTTGAATAAGTTTACTGAATCTTTTGTTTTTTAATGCACAGAGCTTTTAGGGGTTTTCCCTTGGGAGAGGATAGCAGGGGAAGGAGTGGGTAGAATTACCTCAATAAATCTGCCAGGGGCCAGATGCATTTTTATCACAAACATAATTGGGATCCAAATGACAGAACAGGCGAGCATTAGCCAGCCCAGCACCATGGACCAGTTAGGGTAGCGGTAAGATCCATAGGTCATGGGCTCCCACTGGTAGAAGCTGAAGCACAGGATAAACTGGGGAGAAAAGAGAAGGACGTGTGTTAGGGTGGCGATATGAAATACTCCTTGCTGCAATAGGCTTGCACTGAGCCTGCTATGAGTTTGATGCTATTCTATTATCTGAGTTTATACCACATCAGCCCAAATGAAGAAACCGAATTTCCAGGAAATGGACACATCGCACGCTTAGCTGCTGACCCTGCGTCTGCTGTTCTGTAGGAGCTGAGCCACACACATGCATGTATATTCACACCAACTGGCTGAGAAGATAAGGCGAAGAGATTCACACCAAAGCGCCTGGTGGGGAGGCGGGGGAGGGTTTGCATGGTTCTCTGTGCTGCCTATAGTACATGATCAAGCTTTGTTCTAAGAAAGAAACCTGTTAAATCTGTGCGTTTTAATTTTTAAAAAAATTGAATCTGCTTGGCTTTCTCCTTGAGTAGGGAATGGCTCACATCCAGAAGCTGCCTGTGAAGCTGGCCAAGTGAAACCCAAAGTGGTCCCCAAGCAGTGACTGAGCTAGAAGCCTGGTCCTACCTTTAATAAGCTGTGGGACAAAGAGAAAGAATGCACGGCTCCCTCCTCAACAGACTTAAGGTGAATGGGCATCACCACCAAACACTGGGCCAGAGCCCAGAGACCAGCAGACTAATCTTGGCCGTACCACTAATTAGCTGAGGGACTTTTACGTCTCAGACTTCTTGCTATAAAATGGATGTGTTCCACACTGTGTATAGAGCACAGGGGTTTCTGGGAACAGGAGTCTAGTATCTACTCAAGAGCCCCCCTTTGGTTTCAAGATGAGTCATGATTTATTTTCTGCCCGTTATCTCCCATCTCAACACACTTTGGCTGCAACAGCCATGGGAGTCCTCTGAAGGCCAGGTCAGCGCAGCTGGAGAGGAACAAGGGAGGCACGTGCTGAAGACACGGGGCTCCTGTAAAGACAGAGTGAGGCTTCTAACTGCCCTTGCCAAGCTTTTCGAGGGCCATTTCCCTGAGAAAATTATGTCACTCCTATATCCGTCTTCCAAAGGCAGCATCAGCCTGGAAAGATTTACCCACTTAAGTCCTCTTCTCAAATCCACTCCTCTCATCCTATCTTAAGCTGTAAAATACTTGCCCAAAAAAGGTCAAAGGGGAAATATGTCAAAAAAGATATATGAATGTATTTTGGAAAAGCAGGAAACACTATACAAATGTTAGGCATCAATATTATCATTGCAAAGCCCAGGCTATGGGACAAGTGATTATTTCAATGCAACAATAATTAAATATATCAATTCAAAGCAATATGAGTCTGAGGACAACTATTGAAAAAAAATGCTTCTATGAAAAGAGATGTCTACTGTAGGCCCCTTTTTAAATACTTGCCCCTAGAGTTACAAGCTTTATTAACCAGTCTGTTGGAAGTATGGCCTAATGTAATTATGGTAAGCTGCTCCATTTCATTTACTATATAAATAGCAATACATCTGCTTATGTGTGTGCATAACTCAGTAACGTGATCTGACTATGTATACAATAATTGCATGGAGAATATTTATAACTCTATAAATCCATGAACGCACATATAAAAATTATCAATTTTATTTCAGGAGCTCTGAAGTAATTTAAACCCATAATCTTAGCCTATGCCAGCACACCACAAATAACCATTTTCCACAAGGGCAAATGGCAAAAGTAAGTGTTGGGTTTGATCCTCTGACAATCATTTGCAGTTGAACAAATATCACATCAAACTTATAGGCACTTGTTCTTGCCAAGCTTGTTCCCTTTTCCAAGTCAGCTGTGACAAAACCCCACCTTCAATGGGCCTGGCTACGAGAGATGATTTGGCCACCAAGTCATCCTGACCTTTTGCTGATGGCAGCCAAAGAAGGCGCTAGAGAGAGACTCATAGGTTGATGATGACAATTGCACTGACAGCTTCTAATTGTCCCTCACTTCCAAACAACACAGAAGGGCAAACTGGTTCAAGATATTTTCTGAGACCGCTCAACAACTTTCTCATGATTTTATAATGAAAATCTAGGAAAGCACAGCATAATTGAGAAACTTTCTCAAAAAACACAGCCAGTCCCTAAGATTCCACTTCCTTGACATTCTGTTCCAAAAGACTATTTTACACTATTTTAATGCAAACTGGCCAAACTCCACATGGAGATGGGAGCCTGGGTTCAAGTATTAGAGTATACCCTTCAAGCCTACATAGGCCTAGGTTCAATTCTTGGCTCTGTAAACCTTTTAGCCCTGGGTAAGTTCCTCTCCAAACCTCAGTGCACACAGGTATAAAATGGGGAGAGAATCACCCAGCAGGCAGAGTGGTTGTGAACTTCAGGGACAATGCTTGCAGAGTGGCTGACTGCCTTGGAACAGACTTCAACACATAATGCTGATTATTACTGCAGGACATGTTTCTGCAGAATATGATAAAATTGTCTGAAGCTCTTGTACTATGGGAGGAAATGGAAGAGAAGAATAAATCATGATGGGTAATAACTGGGGAAAACAGCAAAGCTCAGCAGAGACAGGGAGGGCTGCTGTCCAAGTCTGACGGCAGAAGGTACTTGTGCTTTTTCCTCCACGCCATGAGGCAGATTCTCTTCAAAAACACCTCAAAACTGAACTCAAGGGGTTGAAAGCTATTTTAATCCTTTCCAACTCATGCCTTGAATCTGGTTGAA
>PVKS010037870.1:0-18335 GCA_004027875.1 Aplodontia rufa
ATTGGTTACTAAGTCCTATTGACATTGCTCCTTCTACACCTATTAGATTTGTCCCCAAACCCAACCTCCACTCCCCCTATCTAGGTTAGGGTTCTTATCTCTCACTACTGTGTTAGCACTGATGCAAACTGAACTAACGTGCCCTGTTTCGGTGGCTTTCTATGTAACTTTGCTTTCTGCCTGAATTATTTTCCCTGAATTTTCTGCCTAGATAATAGACTCTTCCTCCTTTCCCAAGCCTCGACTAGTGTCACCCAATATATGATGCTTTCCATGATATTTCTCCCATTTGTGTCCCTCCTTCCTTGGATATCAGAACATAATGATACATTTATGAAGAGAATGCCAATCAATGCCTTTGTATCTAGAGCGTCCACCATGTCTCCTGACACATAGCACTCAGTCTACTTTGGAAAGACTTTGGTCCTGAATTTCTTCAACTAAAATATGCAACCTGCAGAGAGGATGTGAGGGTTAAATGACCCAGAGTATATTAAGAACCTAACGCAGAGCAGGCACATAATTTCCCTCAATAAACTGAAGGCCTCTTAATTATCCTTTCCTCTTAATCCAAACTGGAGCAAAGAAAGGTTCCTCTAACTGTGAAGAGAGAGATGATGCCAGAGAGGCTAGAAAGGCCTTCGACAATCCTCCTGTGCTGCATTTCAAAGCACTTATTTTTCATAATTTAGCAGCTCTCAATTTATTGCTTTATAATGGGCAGATGTCTGCTGGTAGTTAAGCTGCTTTTAGCTTAAGCAGCGATAAAGGTACAGAATGGCAACATAAATGGTCACCATGTCCCTGCATTTCACAGCACCACACACAACAGCAGGTACACCGGGGTTCATAAGTGGCTGTCATGCACCAACTGCTGACCCTCACATTCTCAGCCTGAATGCAGGCATAGCTAGAGCTTTTTCAAAGATCTCCAAAGTCCCGAACTTGTCCTTCCAAGACCCCTGGAGTTCTGACTCTGGAATACCTAGAATATATTTCCCTCCTCTCCAGAGTAACAGGGATAACTCTGACCCTGCCTGTGTGGAACAACTCTGGGGGTTCACAGAGTATGGATCACTTTTCTGTGATCATTTAATCCTGAGTCTGTGGAAAGGGAAACTTGCAGAACTGGAAGAGGAAAAAAAGGCTGAGTCTGAGCACTGCTGTGGTTGTACAATTCAAGCAACAATGGGTAAAGAAAAAATAGGGGTGCTCTGATGTTGATGAATTGCACATTTCTTGGAAGCCCCTTTCTCAGATAACATGTCATTATTTACTCCCCCTTCCAAAAACAAAACAAAAAAATGGTAAAAAGGCCAGGCATGTTGACACACGCCTCTCATCCCAGTGACTCAGAAGGCAGAGGCAAGGGCAAGTTTGAAGCCATTTAACAAGACCCTCAGCAACTTGGCGAGAACCTGTCTCAAAATTTTAAAGGACTGAGGATGTATCTCAATGGTACAGAGCTCCTGGGTTCAATTTCCGGTACTGCAAAAATAAAACATATATATATATATATATATATAAATTTTCTAAAAATGGGAAAACAGTGGGCCACAAAGGAGACCATATTTTAATGCATTAATGAAAAGAAAAGATTCCATCCATTAATCCATCAATTAAATCTTACACATCATGGTCTAAAGTGTACTGAAAATATGGAGGTACTCATTTTCCTAGGTGAATGAATCAGAGGTGAAAACTTAACCGCATATTCTGACCTAGACAGTTCTGCACATTCAAGAAGCAAGGACTCCCATTCCTGCCCTGCCCTTCACTCACCTTTCTCCCTTTACTCGGGAAAAGGGAAGACATTGCCAAGCTGATGACATTTGAGAATCAGAGTTTGAGAGTTGAAGGCCCTGAGAGAGCATGAAACTCAATTGACTCATTTTATTCTTTCAGAACAGAAAGGCCAGAGGATCCAAATAACTATCTCAAGGTCATGCATTTAAATAAAGGACTTGGATATCCCTGGCAGATGACAGCACGTTCATAAAGCAGATCCCCTCTTTAGTGACACTAAGACCAGCGAAAGCAACCAGTATTACTGTGTTTGACCTTGGAGTTCAGGACTTTTGTTGCTCCCACACCAGTGAGTGGACAGACTCCAGTGAATTAAGGACCAATTGTAAAGTGGCATGTCATATTGATCGTATCTACTTTCTAATTATTATCTCTTTATTTCTTAAGATTATTCCCTGAATCATTGTCCTTGGTAGGTGGTATTACATTTTGCTGATTACTTCTGCATCCTCAGCTAGACTGTGAGCTCATGGAAAACAGGAAACATGTCTCTACAAAGGACTTGGCTCATCAAGATGGACAGCAAAGAGTTAGAGACCTGTCTATGGAATCCTACCTTAAAGATCTAAGGAAGAACCATAGTTTGATTTCCCATAGTTTTCTTTTTTTGAAGAAAAAAAAAGCTACGAAACAGGGCAGGTGGAATGTGTTGAGTATGTAGAAACTTCAGTTCTCTAAGGAAAGCACAAAATGAAGTTGAGTTTTTTAATAATCATACTATACATGCTACCTAGTTATCCAAAGGAGAGAGAGAAGTAGATAGATAGATACAGGGTGGGTCTATATGAGGAGTTATCTGGATTCAATGATGGAGGAGAAAAATCAAGGAAAATGCCAAAGAACAACAGTGATGCCATTTACTGATCTGGGAAAACTGAAAGTAAAATTAAAAAAAGCTTGGTACGGGAAGAAGAATGCAAGGTTTCTGTTTTTCACTAATTTGATCAAAGTACCAACCAGATAGCCAAGGAGAGATGTCAAGTAGACAGCTAGGGATGGAGAGATCTGGGATTCTAGGGAAAGTCCCAGGCTAGAGATCCGAGTTTGGGTGTCACTGACATACAGATGACCTTTGACAATAAGGGCACCAAGGAAAGTGTGCTTATGGAGAGCAGACCCAAAACAGAGCCCTGGGGCCCTCCAATGTTTACTAACCACACAGAGCAAGTATGTACAGAACTCTGTGCTAGAGACTAAGGGAAAATAAAAATAATGTACTGATTCTTCCTTAATGATCACAGAACCTACACTTCGTGTATATGACATGAAAAGCTAACTACATGCAACTGTTAGTGCAATGGATTAGGAGTCAAGAATCATGGATTCTCACCATTCTACAGCTACTCCAAGTTAAATTGACGCTAACTCCTCATGGCTTCCAAATCCCCACCTACCAAAATGAAAATTAAATACAGCTAACATCAATGATATCTGCTAACCCTACTATTTTTCAAAGTTAGGATTTCCAAGTGGCATATGTCTGACATCCAAATGACAGTTCAACCTCAGGAAGGATAGTGTGTCACCCTTTCTAGGCGAAGTCTACAGCCATGGCCCCAGGCATATAACCACAATGAACTGAGGGTTACTATAAAAGAGTCCCTGAGCAGAGAGGGGAAGCTGGCACTGCCTGCACTCCTTTTGCTGTTGGCACAAGAGTCACGTGAGAGAACTCAGAATACCTGCATTTGTTTTTTGACTGGTATTGTCTTTCCTATCTCATGGAGTGATAGACCGATGGACCATATTGAATCAATTGAGCTCTCTTTCTGGAAATGCAAATATTGAATAGAAAAAATCCAGTACCTAGACATTGGAGGATCTCAGTTGCAGTGCCCTGGTGTCTACAGAGCTGCTCTGCTTCTCCAAAAGGTTGAGGAAGGGAATTAGCTATCAGAAGGCTAGAGGGAAGACCAGTGGAGAAGAAGGAGACCAAGTGGAACGGGGAGAGACAGGAAAAGGAGAAAAAGCAGAATGAATTTGACAAAATTATGCTATGTGCATGTATAAATGTACTACAGTAAATTCCACCTTTATATATATACACACACACACACACACACACACACACATATCATGAATTAAAACTAAAGAAATAGAAGGAAGACAAGTAAAGTAGAAGAAGAATAGGTGGAAAGCAGAGAGGAGTGAAAGAGCAGACACAGGGGACTGAAAAACTGCTATTACATTTCATACATATATGATTATGTCAAAGCAAACCCAACTATTATGTGTAACTATAATGCACTAATAAAAGCATTAAAAAGTACACAGACACAGAAAAACTATGATATAGAGTTGGTCATCTTCACAGGCAGCAAAAGCACTCTTAGGAGGGTAGAAGAAAAGTCATCCAGCTTTACTGTTGAAGATACCCATGCAAACTAATCCCAGTCCAAATAACTTCCATATTTCCTCGTTCCCTTGTCTTATTCTTTCATCTTTGGCTGACAACTTTAATCTGAGATTTGTACCTTGATCTTTGTTTTGAGATCTTCGGCATTTTTCGTCTAAATCTGACCTGAGCTATGCGCAACTCTGAACACCAGTTTGAACCCATTAACCCAAGTTTTCAGTTCTGCAAATGTTTCAATGAAATCGATACAGGTGCATTCAAATATGTTGAAAATCATAATCCAGAGCTTTTAATATAATTTATTGTCAATAATATTAATGATATTATTAATATTAATGATTGTTACCACTAATCATTTGCTTATTACTTTTCTCAAAAGAATATAACTCTAAAAACATATTTTTTGAAATTCAAGCTATTCTTTATTCAATAAAAACATATTTCAAAACTACAGTAAGTAGTATATTTGTCACTCAAGTTAAGTTCCGTAAGTGGAATGATGGGACATAATGGGCTAAGCATCCCCCAGATCTTTTTCCATTTTATATCTATGCCTCTTTCTAACACTACCATTCCTACTGTGTGATCAGTGACAGCAAGGGACTTGCCATCTGTGAAGACTCAGCACAGAATGCAGTTCAAGGTCAGTGGGGCACACAGTCCTGAGAAATTTCCTAAACTCATCTCATTTAGGATCAACCCTAGATTTCAGGTTTAAAGCCTCAAGGAAAAAAAATAGAAAATATTAAATGAAGTGACCAGGTTGCTGTTATAGCAGCATCCCATAATCCAGGGGCGATCATGCTCCTGTATAAAGAGGATGCCAAACACTTCTTCCACCACTCATCATAAATGCCTGTAGTGGCTACTGAAGATATGGGGAAGGAAAAAGCCACAATTTTGCAGAAACAGGAACCAAGAAAACCCAAGAAATATTGGATCCCCTTCTCTTTACCATCAATGCCCCATGCAGAAGTGGCAGCTGTACCTATTTGCTCTACGGTTTCCCTACAGACACCCACCATAACCTCTGCCACATGTTAAATATTTCCCTGAGCTTCCTGTTAGAGGACCAAACACCCTGACCACAAGTAGGGGCTGTGTCAACTTTTTGTTGTTGTTATTTATTTTTTATTTTGTATTTCCATCATTGAACATGGTGCCTAGAACATATTAGATCCTCGATAAATGTTTATTACCCTATGGAAAATGAAAAAAAGATACTCAATCTCCACTATGGAAATCTCCACTAAGGAATGAGTTTCAATAAAAGAAAAACAATGTCATTGGAAAGCTCTATTTTCTGTGCTAGCAGAGTGGAGTCCTACCATTTTTACACTCCACTGATTCATTCTGAACATGGTGTCAGGAACAATACAGGGGCAAAATACAATTAGTGGGGGAACAAAACAATCAGCCAAACCGTCTGGGATTTGAGCGATGTATAGATCAAATGTCTTAAATTTGCTAAGCTCTTTCTCATTTGGCCAGAATGGATGACTCTTGGCTGCTCTATACCAAGAATAATTGTCCCTCATATATCCCCAATCAGCTGCCTTTTAATGACTAGTCAGAAGTGACAATGTAAAAGGTGCAGTGACTTTCACTGTACTTGGCAAATTTTGGATGAACTCCCATTGATTTGCCCTTGAAATAGATGAGCTCATAGATGCACCTTCCATGGCTGGCTACAGTCACTGCTCCTCTCTGCCTTCAGCAACCACAAGTCCTGAGTAGAAGGGACCCAAGAGGAAGAAGTGAGATGTCTGAGCCAACTTTTACTTCTTACCCTGCTTTCTTAGTGGAATATCCATGACACCTGTGCTTACACCAAAAGTCACATACATCTCAGAGGTCAAATGACCTTTCTATCTACCCAAACCAGCACTAGGGTAGGTTACCCTACAAAGATATTTGGGAAGAGTCCAGGCACCTGACAGACTTACCAGCCCCATGTGGCCTATTTCTATTCCAGATGGCTGCCTCCTCATCTCAGCTCATGTTCTGTTGTTGTTGCTTTGAAAATGCAGTGAATCTGCATTTAAATTCTATAAACTACAAGAAAATTCTTGTTTTCCATTTCACCCCATTGTCCTGCGTCTGCTTTTGGTCTGACTATAAAAAAATTTTGCAGTTCTCTTGAAACACATGTTAACTAGGAATACAAGATGACCTCACAGAAAACATTCCTTGAAAACACCAGTCAGGATCCTTCCCCATTATCAGACTTCTGATACTTAGACAATCTCTGGTCACTGATGGACTTTTGCAATAAGATCCCAATGGTCCTCAAAGCATTCTTCTCTTGTCTGAATGTCCAAATCCTCCTGCTTTGGTCCACCAACAGAGCCTAAGCTGCTGATTTGAATCACTGTCTGACTACTTCTCATGTAGACACATCAATTCCTCAGCTACATGGAAACTCTCCCTGCAGGATGGAGCTATGCCTATTACAGATGCAGCATGCTCAAAGCCTGAGAGGTAGGTCTTCAGCAAATATTTGGTAACTATGTAAAGTATCCTTTCATATAAGATAGAAGCTGACAGCCCATGGGTCATATAAAAATAATAGATAAAGTTGCAATCTGAATGTGGCTTATAACCTGGAACCTCCTTGTCTGAATGTTATCCCTTTGCTATCCTTTATTTCTGCTCCTTGGCCAAACCATATTCAGTGCATATGTAAGATACTTAAGTTGTAAACAGAAAGGGGCTCCCCCTAGTGTTCTGGACTATTCTAAAGGGCCAGCCCTACCTCTTCAGCCATCTCTCCCAGACCCCCATTGCACTGTGGACTTTGTTCAGAAAAGGAACAAAACATGTAGCCCATTACGGACTTTGCTGAATTTCCTCAATACCGCCATGTCTCTTACATCTGTCCCTTGGCACACACCATCTGTCCTGTTCGGATCACACTCCTTCCTCCCACTTCTCTGCCAAGACGGCTGCTACTTATATTTCTTCTCTTAGGCAATTTTTCTTTGCACAACTTTTGTCTGAACCCCTTATTATGTTGGGTCCTCTAACTAGGGCCTCCCAAACTTCTCTGTACCTTCCCTAAAATGAAGTCAATAATAATAATTATAACCTTGTTGACAATAAAACAATAAGCATTGAATAGCCACTAAAGTTTGTTAAATGCTTACTGTATTTTAGGACCCTAACAAGTCAATTAATCATCATCAGTATCTGGTGAGGTAGGTGCCTAACCATCATCATTTACAAATGACAAAATCAAGTCTTAAAGATGTTAATTACCTCAAGGAAGTTCACATGACTTTTTTTTCTTTTCTTTGAGAGGGACAGTGAGAAAGAAACAATTTAACTTTTTTTTTTTAATTTAGTTTTTCATGTGACTTTCGTTGCTCCAAAACATTGTTGTGTATGTGGTGCTGGGGTTTGAACCCCCCTACTGGCACATGCCAGGCAAGTGCCATAACCACCAAACCACCACTCCAGCCCCTCACATGTCTCCTAGAAGGCCTAACTTCTCATGGCGTGTGGCCTCTGAGTTCATGTTTGTTACCAACCCATCATACCACCTCTTATAAATCCACCATGTTTGTAATGAGTTATTTAATTCCACTAGGCAGTAAGCCCTATGAGGACAGGAATACATTCATCTTGTTCATTATTTTGATTTCTAAAGACTAACCTAGGAGCTAACTTGTAGAAATCATTCAGGATACATGAATTAAGGAATAAATGAAACAGCCAGCAGGTTAACTCTTCTGAAATCCCACAAGAGAATTGTTCACCGAAGATACCTAATCAAAAACCTATCATGATCATAGTACTGTTTATTCTAAACTTTTTCTTTCTTCCACCTAATCCCAGCCAAATAATTCCAGCGCTCAGAACTAGCTATGGTGTGTTCTGGAAACCAATGAACACAACAACTCTTGATTGGGAGAACAGTGCAGGCAGAACACAGGCTTGAGCTGGAACACCCTGGAACAACCCATTTCTGCCAGACTGCACCATGCCACCCTCCAGGTCCACTCACCCCTTTCGCAGGTTCTTCCCCAGTAGCCCGTGCCCGTGCAGTCGCAGATGAAGCGGTTCCAGCCGTCCTTGCACACAGCGTTGTTTTTGCAGGGGTAGCTGTCACACTGCTTGGCGCTCATCCGTGAACAGGAGGACTTGACGCCCGCAGCGTTCTGCATCTCCGCCAGCTGCCGGATGTTCTTGCTGCGCCCATCGATGAACAGGTCACGGATGCAGCCTACGTAGCCGTAGTTGAGCATGGCGGTCCAGAGCTCCGTGGGGAGGATGAGGCCAGCGCGGTTCTCCGGCAGCCCGCCCAGGTACATGTCTCCCTCCAGGTCCAGGATCTCGCTCTCCCCACTGGCGGTGAATGGCGTGCGCCTGCTGTTCACCGATATGGTACCTGGGCAGGAAGATGGGCGGGGAGTGAGAAATGGTCGCTCTTGCGTCCCAGGTGAGCATCCTAGTGCTTAACCAAGTGAAAGGAGCCTAACTGGTGAGTTCTGAGACCATCACTGCCCGACCAGGAGAAAGCAATAAGTGAATGACGTGCAGCCTCTATTACAGTGGCCCATGAGGCCTGTGGTTCCTACCCCTGCCAGCCAAGACACCTGACCCCGGGGAGGACCCAGAAAATCCCAATGGCCTAACCCCTAGTAGATATTTTCTCTACCTACTTCCTGCCTTAGTTAAAATGCCAGCTGTGCCATAGGCGAGCTGTAGAACCTTGAAGAGGTGTCATCTTCCTGGGCTTCACTTTTACCTGAAAATGGGGAAGTATTCCCCCTCACATGTTGGTATGATGGTTAAAGAAGTTAATGTGTGCAGAATTCTTCTGATAGGGCCTGGGATAGAATAAGCTCCCTGCGTTTCCCTGAGTTCTCTTCACTGGCTCACCATCCCCAAAAGGATGGAACTTCCTTTTCAGTCTCCCCAGCAAGGCACTGATACCCTCCAGGCTGATCTCAACTACCAGTGCTGCCAATGAGCATTCGAGACATGGCCTCAGTTAAATTTTAATGGAAACAGGCTTCTTTTTTTTTTCTTTTTTAGAGGGACAGTGAGAGAGAGGAGGGAGAGAGAGAGAGAGAGAGAGAATCAATTTTATTTAGTTTTCATTTGGCCTTCATTGCTCTGACACTTCGCTGTGTACGTGGTGCTGGAGTTTGAACTTGCGCCCTTCCACTTGCCAGGCAAGCGCCATAACCGCTTAGCCACCGCTCCAGCCCTGGAAACATGCTTCTTTTTTTGTGTTGTAAAAATATGTTGGGCATCTCTTCTGTGCCTGTATATGCACAGAGCTGAGCCTATATATGCACAGAGCTGAGCCTGTCTGTCATAACCACCCTCTTACTGAGCTGATATTCCAGAGCACAGAGACAGAAAGTAAACAACCCAGTAAACAAGATAAAATAATGAAGAGTAAAATGGGTGTCAGGGCAGCAGCACATGTGCTCTACTTTAAGGTCCACCTACATGAGTAACAGCTGAAGCCATAGCGTTAAGAAGGATCCAGCCATTGGAAGTCCAGGGGAAAGAGCCTGCTGAGTAACTGGAAAGACACCCATGAAAGCCCTGGGGCAGGAAGGAGTGTGGCAAGAGAGGAGGAGGCAAAAGAGAGGAAACAGGAGTTCGGGCCAGAGACATGGGCAAACCGGGCAGGGAGTGGACTAAGGGCACTGTCAAATGAGATTCTAGAAGGTGCTAGAGCCTGTCCTAGGAACTTGGAAACAAGGATTTTATTTCTAAATGGATTTTTGTTCTTTTTTTTTTTCTAAGAGAGAGGGGGAGAGAGAGAGACAGAGACAGAGAGAATCAGTTTTATTAGTTTTTCACGTGGCCTTCATTGCTCTGATACTTCATTGAGTAGGTGGTGCTGGGGTTTGAACCTGGGTCCTCATGCATGCCAGGCAAGTGCTCTAACCCCTGAGCTACCACTCCAGCCCCTCTAAATGGCTTTCTGACCAGTCATTGAACCACTGTACATCTCAATTCCTTGAAAAGTAAAATCAGAAAATGTCCTAGGTGATATCTAAACATGCTGCCAGAATTTTTTAAAAATCTGTATTTATTATTCTTGAAGTACTTTATTGGTACCAAGATAGCTGGACTGTGCCGTTAGTCAGCTTCGCTTCTGTCTCTTCTGAGTCTCAATTCTCTCAGCTAAGAAAGGTATAACCGGAAGGCTGAGATGATCAACTATGATCGAGAAAATGAAGTGTGCCCTAAATTACAAAGTCAACATCAGAGTAGAACAGAAAGGACACAGAGGGGCCTCAGGGGCGGGGTAAATTGACCATCTGTTTCTCCACCTCTCTCCTAGAAGTTTCCTGCTATCCTTTCACTTTTTGTTTCTTAATATTTCAAACATCTACACAGCATGTTTTTCTTTCATTTTAGTTATTTATTCATTTATTTGAGGGACCAAACCCAGGACCTGGCACATGTGATAAGCATGCACTCTACCACTCAAATACACCCTCAGCACATTCATTTATATGCTTTTATTTTTTTTTTGGACTTGACCCTGATAGTCATGTGAGATAGGAAATATTTTCTCTGTCACAAATGAGGAAGTCGAAGTTTGAATCTCTTACTTTATTCTCTTGCACAGTTTGCTTTATTTTCCACATGTCTGTAGTTCTAATCTGATCACCAGCAAAAGGGGAGGAACACATGTTGTTCAGGTAAGGGCTGTACTAGAATCGATTAAAAATTTCAAGCTTGAAATACAGCTGGGAAAATTTGTCCTTTGAGTATGTGGTCAAAACTATTTTGAATGCACTTATCAGATTTTAAGACACTTCTACAACTGAGGAGTGATCATACAAGTTTTTTTTAGATCACCTCTTAGTCATATTCTGCAGGCTGTTTAGGGAAGAGAGGTCCATGCTGTTCTTATAAATACCAATTTTTGCACAGGCTTATAAATGAAAACAGCATACTTGGAAATGCCTTCATGAAGCAATGAAGATCCATAGGTCATAGGAAAGAGTTCAATTACACTGCTTCCTTAAGACGGTTATGTGTTTACTCAGTAAGTTTTTATATTCTTTGATCAAATTCATCAGTACTACAAAGAATAATCCAACATGTAGTTGCCAGGTATAAAATTCAAGGCTTCTGGGGCTGGAGCGGTGACTTGATGGTTAATGCGCTTGCCTGGCATGCACGAGTACACAGGTTCAAACCCCAGCACCCACGAACACAAATAAGTGTTGGAGCAACGAAAGCCATGTGAGAGAAAAAATTGATTCTCTCTCTCTATCTTTCACTGTTCTTCTCTTTTTAAAATAAATAAATAAGTAAAAAATAAATAAAAAATAAAATTCAAGGCTTCTAAAAATCCAAACATGTTTGTCAAATTGGGCCCACTGATGCTGCTATCAAAATAAAATAGCTATCTTACTTGAAAAAGGTAGTCAGTGTTGGGAAAAAACAGAAATAAACACATGGTGATTTGATGTGCTCCAGCCTATGTGACAAGGATAGGCAACTTTTAAGCTGTGACACAAAACCTGTCAACCATGGCTCATCTCCACACATAGCCTTAACCAACAGCAGTGTTGTATTTTTTTAAATAAATTTGAAACAATTTTCTAGCTCCACCTCTGCTCACAGATTATTGATAAACTTGAGATTTATTCAGCCTCCAGAGAAAGAATTTTTGTGTGTGTTTTTCTCTTTAAAAAGCACAAACTGTTCATTCTTGCTTATCAAGCACATATGATTTGAAGCCTCTTGGTTCCGAGCAGATTTTAGACAATCGATAGAGACTCCTACTGGGCAATAAAACATCCAGGGCTGCAATCTGCCACCCGTCTGCCCTCTGCACAGAGCCCATCCGGTTCTTCCTAAGGGCAATGTCGCTCATCTCTGCCATGCCTTTAGCTCTGGAATTGTGCAGAAAAGCCTTCCACTGAAACTCGGCCATGTCTGGCTTTTATCTTTTGGGCAAACTATTGCTTTCTCTTGCTGGCCAAATATGCAAATAGAGAGAAAATGTCCAAATGGAGACTTGTTCTTTTGTGCACAGAGTAGATCTCTAAAAAAATAGCAAACATATCCAAGCCCCTTCTTGAGTATGTACTATCTAAAAGGAGAATCAGAAATTCTGATTCTGAAATTCAAATGCTCTAATTACTGCTGTTTGGCTTTCCAATAGCAGAGTGTGACCTTCGTTGCCAGGGGGTCCCTAAGAAAGCTAGGCAGACTGCTCAGTCATTCAAAAGCCCCACACTCTCTATTAGTGCCCCTCCCCGTCTTTGTTACTGTTCTAGAGTGGCAATGCAGCACCTGGGGCTAGCTTGTTTGATCTGAGGCTGCAGAAACAAACAGAGCCATTTAAACCAAATGTAAAAGGTTAGGAAGTAGAAGGGAGAATTAGTGAGGTCTTAGCAAAGAGTAAAAGACAGGCTTTCACAGCAAAGGAAGGCTTAAAATTGAACATGACTTCAGGAAAAATCAATTTGCCTTTTCCTTTCTTCTCATAATTTCTCCCTGCAACACGACTCTTGCCAATTATTGAAGGATGTAGCTTTGCCTAAACTCTTGCACGGTGAAGTGTAGCCTACAGAATAATCACCTAATGCAACATCTGTGATGTCACACTTGGTTTCTATGGTGACAAGAAAAAGAAAAAGGGGGGTGGGGGGATACTTTACTAATGACATTATGGTTTGGTAGGAAGAGAAATGCTACTTGTTAAGCTGTCCTTAGCTTCAGGTTCTTAGAACTATGAATGAAACAATTGTGCAGACAGTAGAAAGGAAAGTGAACAGAATGTGAGGCGTCCATGAGACAGGGATCTTTGTTCAGAAATGATTTTACCACAACCATTAAGAGAATAACCAAAAAAATCAACAAACATGCAAATGCAAAAATTGAAATAAGAAATAAAACCAGGAAAAATTGTCATGCTACAGCTGTCCTCTAGCTGCAGTCACACCCCCTGCCTTTTCCCTACCTGATCTGCCATCTCGCTGAATATCCACGTGGTACCATTCCCCATCGTTGGCTTTCTTCTGAGTGGCTTTCACTTTGATGGTGCCTGAGCCCATGTCCAGCAGCAAGTACAGGTTGCCATCAAGAAGTTCCACAGCAAAGAAGTCAACTTTTGTGTTCTTTTGGCTCCGAGCATCCTTCCTCTCTTGGGGCTTTCCGTGAGTGAAGAGGATCAAGCCATTGGGTTCAGTGGTGCGGAAGTCAAAGGAGATGGAACCCATGCGTTTGGTGTTCCATTTGGGCAAACTGATGTAAGCCTCTGGGGTCTCAAAGTTGATGGGGTCCAGTGTGGCCACATTCTCACACTTGAACACAACTTCACCATAGATTTTCATTTTTGTGTCCCCAATCCGTGCCAGACGAGACAGCTCCAGACGGATGTCATTATTCTTATAAACAACCTGTCAAAAGCCAAACAAATGTGCCATATGAATCAATCTTGCAAGCAGTATCCATCCATCACTCACTGGGCACCCAGAACAAAGATCCAGGAAGAGGCTTCAGGACATAATAGTTTGAAACAACACGAGGAACATGAGACACAGCCCTCAAATACCATCCACAGAAATATCTGGAGTGCAACTATACTCTGAATAGGCTCTACATTCCCATTACATTTGTTTTCTCTTTCTCCTCACCAATTTCTTATGCTGGAAGAAAGTTGTACATTATAAGTGTGCAAGTAAAAATCAAGAGACATTGGGTTGCAAGGATATAAATATTGTCATACAAAGATATTTAAGGAAGCATCCTCAGTAAAAGATCAGAAACAACCTAAATGACCATCAATATTACAATCATGGAATATTATGCAGTTGTCAAAATGAGAGATCCCTTCTGGTTTTGACCTTAAAGCCCTTGGAGTCATATAGTTAAGTGATATAGTTTAGTGAAATTAGGAATAGGACAGACTGCATGGTATGCTATCATTGCATAAAAATGATTGTATTGTTTTATTATTATATATGTTTATTTGGTATAAAATATCTTTGAAAGAAGCACAAGAAACTATAAAGTTGTCACTGGGGTATGGATTTGAGGGATTTGTATTTGAGATTGGGAGGGAAACTTTTTACAATATCCTCCTGTTTGATATTTTTATATCATGTGTATAAATTTATTTCAAACAAACAATTATGAGTTGTTAGGGAAGAAGATTGGTGACTTTTGCACATTGAGTGTGGTGGTAGAATAAGATACCCTGAAACCCTCATTCAGTCATTTGGGGACATTTATTGAGCTGAGAGAATTAACACAATGCTATACCCATAGTGATTCTCCCTGGAAGGGGGTCCGGCAGGGCTTTCTGCCCCCATACCTTACCCAAGGCACAGGTACAGTTCTTTTCTACTCTTTCTAGAACTCAATTTTGATGTGGTCCCCTGGGATGACTCTTGGTGTTCTGCTCTTTGAATGATGTCACATCCATATGACAATAATTAACAGGGAGAAAGCAGAAGAGAAAGGGACCAATGTGTGAGTGTGGAGCAGGTAAGAACTTTGCTGTTTCCTTTCTCTTCTTCCAATTCTAAGTCAGGGCCCAGATTTAGGTCTAAATCCTGCACCTGCTATTTTCAAGCTATGCATCTTTGGCGTGGTAACTTCTCTGAGTCTGCTTCTTCCACTAAGCATGGGAACATAGGGGTAAACTATTTGTAAGGATAAAATTATTCAATGCATGTGAAGCACTTTGAAATGGCACACAGCAAGGGCATCACACTCTCAGCTCCTTGGAGGGCAGTTTTTCTTAATCTTGTTTCAATCTTTCCACAGCTCTGAGAAACCTGTATTATCATTTCCATTTTCAGTCAAACAACAAGACCTAGGAGCCAAAATGGGTCTCACAATCTGTGTCTGTGAGAGGAAAGTAACTGTATGGGTCACTTCGGTTCATATCATTTGATCCCTAACACCCAACCACAGAATGACTTCCCTTCTTTTCTCCATCACCAGGAAAGAACCAAGCAGAGATGTTGGCCTTTTCATAGGTATTGCTAGATTACAAAAGTGATATAGAACTATGACAGAGCATTGGAAATGCTTCCCCAGTTGTGTAATCTTGATTGTGGACTTAACCATAGTCAATACCACTAAGAACAATTGATTCTCACAATAATTGAGCACCTACTACCAGACACTGTAGGTGAGATTTATCACCTGTTAGCCCATTAAATCCTGACAACACCCATGTGGGATAACTATAATCACCCCCTCATTTAACAGATGCAAAAATCAGACACAGAAAGTAGTGAAGGAACCAGCCCACAGGCACAGAGTGACTGGAACCCAGGAGTGGCTCCACAAGCCATGGCTTCACACTGTAGACACTTGGAGAAGCCTCCCCATCAGCAGCACTCGTGAAGCTCATTGTCAACACCGGGCAACATCACACGTGCCCAGGTTACCATTTCAAATGCCCAGTTCCTTGTTCTGGCTCTAGAGAACTGACGATGCACAAAGGGAACACTGCGGGATCCTTAGGCAGTCGCTCCAGTGACCAAACCAGAAAGGAAACAAAATTTTAGGACTATTCCTTTCTAAGCCCCACTATCATGCTTCAGCAGGTGAAGTCTCCATGTCATAGCCAAACACTGGCCTTTTCTGCACTTGGGTGAAATGCCTATGACTAGAGCTCCTTGTAAATGTTAATTATTAATGGATAATAATTGTTCATCCAAAGGGACAGAAAGAGGCTTGGCTGCATTGAACAGTAAACAGAAAGAGAACTCAAGCATCCCTACAAGGAGGCTGGAGACAGAAGGAGGGGGAAAAAAGGACTTTTAAAGGGATCTAGAAAGCAGCTTTTTTATGAGAAGGACACATAGCTGAGCCTGGGACAGAAGGTGAATACGCAGTATGCAGACTGGAGAGAGGTACAGGAGAAATCAAGGAGTGGGAATTGGCCAAACAGAGATAACTAGACTTCTCTCAAAGCTTCTTGGAAGGGGAGCTCTTTCTTCTCCAGGGCCCTGAAATTACTAGTCTATTATGTGGAGTATCCACTATGGCTAAAAGAAAAACACAACGAAAACAGAAATGCCCACCCCTTTCTCGCTGACAGGTGCAGAAACTTTCTGAGTCCCATTTTATTCATTTCCAGCAGTGGGATCATCAATTCCATGCTATAAACTGGCCCCTTTCCTCCTATGGCTTTTTCAAGATCAAATGGGATGTCATATGGGGTTGAACACAGAAGATCTAAAGTGGAACACAAACCTGGAGAAAATAATAGTAAGTCTTCATCTTCTGCCAGTGTTGAGGCTCAGTTGGAAACTGAGAGGACCCTGAAAGGAGGTCCTATGGAGAAAATCCCACTAGGAAGAAAGGGACAGGAGGGCACTGCACTTGCAGCCTGGTGATGCTCATCTGGAAGCTCCATTGCTAGCATCCTCACCTTCCCCACCCACCCACTTTGCACAAGACCACTGCCATGGGCATGCAGAGTACCTTGGCTCCATGTTCCAGGGCTTGGAGGCAGGAAGCCTGGCTGGGCCTCCCACAGTGCACTACTGTCTGGTACACTATCTCAGTAAGATTAGCCTCTCAATAAAATGAATATCCCCAACTGATTGAACTTGGAAGAGTTGTGGCATCAAGTGACAGAAAGCAGCCTTGGCTGACAAGTTGCCCCGACAAGGAGCAATTAAAGACAAAGTAGACACGGCTCCCAGAGGGGGCAGATGTCACATGGCCTCAGAGTCAGAGAAGTATAGTCAGAGTGACAAGCTGGTCTTACTGCTCTACCCATGGGTTTGTAGAGACTGCTGTTTGGACTGGTAACTCATGCTGAGGGGACCAGACCGAACAGCTGAGGACAGTCTCAGAATTAAGATAACATCTCTCTGAACAAATACATTTGTATTTTCCCATGATTCTTGATACAGATACATACAGGAACAATACCAGGAGAGGGCACACTATGAGTTCAGGGACCATATATTAAAATAGTTGTTACCTATGGAGAACCTACTATATGCTAGACTATTTAAAAACACTATTGTAGCCAGGCATAGGAGTGCATGCCTGTAATCCTACCAATTTTGGAAGCTAAGGCAGGAGGATCAAAAGTTCACAACCAGCCTTAGCAATTTAGGCCCTAAGCAACTTAGGAAGACCCTGTCTCAAAATAATAAATAAAAAGGGCTGGAGATGTGCCTTGGTGGTTAAATGCTCCTGAGTTCAATCCCAGGTACTGGGAAGAAAAAGGAAGAAAAAACCCACTGTTGTGTATAAATTGGCATTAGCTCATTTTACAGACATGAGCCTCTGAAGGGACAGATTCTTGTCCAAGATCACACAGCCCACTAAGGGCATGAGAACCAATCTGTCCCACTGCACTGGGTCAAGGCCATGCTCTACGGATGGATGTTTCTAGGCCCTCCAGCAGCCCATATCAACATTTAAAGCTGAAACCCCTTAGTCATGTACAAAAATCATACCAAACTCCATTTTAATGAGCAAAACCCTCATACCTGGTAGGATCTCTAATAAATTCTTATTCCTGCTCACTCAGGAATCACCTTGGAGTCCTCCATATCAGCTCAGATGTTAGAATAGCTACATCTTGCTAACCAGGATTCCCAGATTACAGTCCCTTCCTCTCCTCTTCAACCTGCTCAAATGATACCCCTTCCCTAGGACCTACACCCTCACCTGTTCCAATGCCCCCACCACACCAACTGCTCTGGCACTTTCTTATCCTCACTATTTGATAAACCAGAATCCTTATGTTGCTTGCAGTTGATCAAGCTGTCTTCTCTATTGCCCAAGTCACTTGCCTTGATTGGAAAAATAGACTATTCTGCCCCCCCATGATGTGCTTGTTACACTGAACTCTGCCGTGGTAAAGGAGCTGTAAGAGAATCCATCTGAGGATTCGAGACGGTCCCCACAGACAGAGTATTTTCTCCTCTCCTTCTTGCATTTGATCCCAAGCCCCTCTGTTCTCAACTTCTTGGGGCGTTTCCCATGTTCTGTTGTAAAGGTCACATCCCCGTGTACCCCTGTGAGGGAACTGGAGGACTGAGGCAATGGGAGGTGTGCTCAGCAGCACTCAAGGGTCAGGAAAAGGAGAGATCCTAAGGTGTGAGGGATTTGCACATTCTCCTGCTGAGGACTAGGAGGGTCACCACATGGTCTTTCTCTTTTCTTGTTTTTTTTTTTTTATTTTTATATTTTTGAA
>PVKS010037871.1:0-18330 GCA_004027875.1 Aplodontia rufa
TCATCTATTTACCAGATGTCAGGGAAGGTCACTACCTAACCTGACTTGTGCTATGGATAAGTTAGCTAAACTCCATCACTGTGGATCTCACTGGAACCACATAGAGTTGGGATTTGGGAGAGGCAGTGGTTCCCAGAAGGAAGCAAAATGGGCCAAAAAAGACCAATTATTGTCAATAGTGCTTTTTAATTTTTTTAAGTTATTGTATAGTAGAGCCTTTCTGTTTTGACCACTAAAGGAAAGAATTGGGACCTTTTAATTTATTAATTTAGGATCCGAGATATTGTACAATCATAAATGCAAATAAGGTAACAATATGATATCCATTTAATTCTAATCCAGAGACACCCCCACATGACCCACCCAAAATTCTCTTTATTCTTTTATATTTCCCCCATAGAACATATATATATGAGTGTAGATTTTTCAGTACTAAATGATTGCATAAGTATTATTTGGTTTCCCTGGGGTTGGGGAGAAGAGCGCTGTATTTTTGATTGTCTCTGTAGATCCCTCCCATTATTCCTCATTCTCTCCTCCCCACTCCCCCAGCCACTCCCTACTTATCTATTGCTCCCCTAGATTATGTGTTGCCATGTCTATGGTGCGCCTAACACAAGAGCTTAGCTACCTTTCACCCAAGCCTGGGTTTTGCTCTAGCCTTAACAAATGAGGGAAAATATTTGTCCCTTGAGTCTCTGGGTTTTGCTAACCCTAATCCTCACCCCCCTTCCCTCTCCTGACATATCTATGGTTCCCTTATATTATGTGTTACTTCAACTTTGGTGACTCTAGTATTGAACTTTCATTCAAGCCAAGGTTTTGCTCTAGCCTCTACAAAGAAGGGTCAAATGTTTTCATTCAAGTCTCTGGGTTTGACTAATTCCACTCAGCATAATTTCTTCCATTGTCATCCATGTATCCATGTACCTTCAAAGGCTGTAACAGCATTGTTTCTAATACCTGAGTAGAACTCTATTATGTGTGTGTGTATGTGTGTGTGTGTGTGTATAATCACAGCTTTTAGATTCATTCATCCAGTGAGGGGCAATTGGGTTGATTCTATAAGTGAGTTATTGTAAATTGAACTGTTATGAACATTGATTTTGCTGTGTCACTACAACGTGCTGATTCTAACTAACTTTTCTGGGAAAATATCCAGATGAGGGATAGGTGGGTCCTATGGTGGATCCATCCCTAATTTTTTGAGGAGACTCCCCACTGCTTTCCAGAGAGGCTGTACCAGTATGCAAAGCCACCAAAGTGTGCTAGTGTTCCTTTCTCCCCACAACTCCTCCAGTATCTGTAACTGTTTATATCCTTATCTTTTGCTAATCTCCTGGAGTGAGGAGAAATCTTAATGTTGTTTTGATTTGCATTTCTCAGACTACTAGTGCTTTAAAACACTTTCTCTGGTATTCATTGGCTTGCTTGATTTCCTCTTTTGAAAGTTTCTGTTTAGCTCTCTGGCCCATTTATTGATTTAATTGTCTTTGTTTCTGATATTAAGTTTTTTGAGTTCTTTGTAGATGTTGGATATTAGTCCCCTGTCAGAGGAATCACAGGCCATGATTATCTCCCATTCTGTTGATTCTTTTTGGACAGTTTTGGGACTTAAAGAGGAGAATTAATGGTCAGATTGTGTCAGTTCAGTGAAGAGCTGCAATTCCTCCTGACCCCACAAACCAAATTGCTTTCCAAAGAGTTCCTTTCCTCTGACAAAGAGAAAAGCTGATCCGATGACACTCCATGCTGTTGACAATCCAATATTTTCATCCATTTCACACTTTCTTTATAGATTCTTTTCTAGTTTCACACCTCCAGGGATCTTTCATATGGTCACTGAAAGTTCAAGTGCCAGGATGAGCCTGGAAGAAGCAATCCATAGAGGAGATTTATGCATTAGGTGAGTGCTAGCAGACATTGGGTTGGAGGTGCAGATGTGACAGCTCAGTTTATTTAGCTCATGACTATTGCTAAAGACTCTTCAGAGGCAGAAGTGAAAGTTGCCAAGCTCTCTTATGTATCAGCTTCTTCAGAGTGGTCCAATGCTGGATGGTTAAATAGTAGATAGAGGCCAAGTAGATGAGGAGGCAAAGTCATCCGCAGTTCAGCTTGGATATCAAATGCTTCCAGCAAATATAAACATTATGTTTTGGGAAATTAATTTATGATATTGCTTGCTTTTCTCAAAATTTACTTGTAAAGTTTACAGAAGACGTAAACTCAGCTCCTGTAACCTGAGTTAGAGCCTACTAACAGTGAGAGAATGTTATTTTTGCATGTTGCTCAAGTTAATTATCTTTGGATTATTTATGAAGTAGGTTTTGGCCTGATGCCTACTCAATACCATATTGTGTCCCAAGATATCTTCATGAATCACGTTCAAATGAATTCTCACCTTACATATGTGTGCCACATTTTGGTGGCAGCATCAGCAGGATGTGGTCTCCTGGCATGGCCAGCACTCTTAAGTCTGTTCTTTCATTCCATCTCAATGAAGCAGTTCTGGCTTCATATCCTTCAAGAGTAAGTTTGCATTACATGGGACTCATAATGCTGATTATAAGAGGATAAAAATTTATGTTTATCAGGTTATCTTTCTATAAAATAGGTATTTATATGTATGAAATATAGTGTAGATGTATGAATTATAATGAGGGGAAACAATTTATTCTCAATTATTGTTCAATATATTCTGAGAGAAATCCCTGAACAGAAAGAAATGCCTATAGTGCGAATAATAAATATCCATAAAGGACAGAACTTTGGTTTGGATATTATGAAATGCTTTTTGTTTTAATTTGTTTTGAATGAATTCTGTTATTCATGCATATAGGACTGTTTCATCTGAATTCAGCAACAATTGTCTGCAAGGGATTTACTTAGAGTATTAAAATATCAATTTCTTGTGTGAGTCCTCTCTTTTTGGTTAAGACTTTTAAAATTAATTCCCACCTCTATGTTTTTTTACTTATATTTATCATTATGTTATTTTGGAATTTTTAATATCCATGAGGGCAGATTTTTAAAAATGTATATTCACTACAGTATGTCCTGTGTGTGTTTATTAAATGAATAAATAATTTTATTATTAAATGAAGTTCAGGAAGTCATATTGCAACATTTTTAATTTTGTTTATATTTATGAATGTGTGTACAACAAATCCTCCTCCTTTCCATTCCACAAGGACATCTGACTTTTTCAGGTATTTTACACTAAAATTTCATGTGTGCAAACTACATCTGGAACTTTTTTTGTTATTTGGACCTGAATTTATGAACTTCATTTTGTTTCATATTAATTCCTGTAGTTTACATTGTGAAAAGAATTTATATTGTACATTATTGAAATATATTTTCAAAATTGGAAGGTAAGGCATTTTCCAATCACCTAAATCATGGGGAACTTTCATTGATGGATGCATTGAAAGCCTTGTGTAACTTTCTTTTGAAAAATACTGACTTAAAATTATAAGATTGTATCATACACAGTTCAAGAATATAGTCTGAAAAAAATGGTCTGTCTACAAGTAAAGAATGAAGAGGCTGTTTGTAAAAGGGCAAAGCCAATTCATTTATAAGAGAACTGATCAAAAGTATTCTCTGGAGAATTTTGTTAAATTCAAATGTTATCAAGAAGTGTGCAGATTGAAGCACATTTAATACATAGGCAATCTATTAATAACAGTTCAAACTAGTAACTAAGTTGAATAAATTATTCGATTGAAGACCTTCATTGCATTCTCCCTGTGATCTGTGGGAGTTGTTATTTATCTCTCTCTCTGTCCCCCATGCACACATATATGTTATATGTATATATAATACATATGTATACACATGCACAAACAAATCCTGACATGTATAGACATATGCATAACACACACACACATATATATATATATATACATATACACACATATATGGATTCAGATACCCAATTACATATTCTTTCCAACTGAGTTACTGTGTTGAATGAATAGTACATATATATAGTATACACATATCGTATATAAATGTGTGTTCTATATGCATATCTGAGTATATTCACTCAGAATTTGAGTGTTGTGAGGAGTGTTTACACATACACATTTATATATGCTTCATTAAAGACTTTGCTTCTCACACCAAATGTGTGGGATTTGTTCCCACACCAGCCAATTCTTCAACACTAGCTGAGTGTCTTGGAATTCAGTTCAGTTCTGAAATTAGGTATTTATCACAGACTACACTTTGGTTCAGATGTCACTTGCAACTAGACGGTTCCCAGGTTATCCACAACTTCTGTATGAACTAGCTATAAATGGGATGTTCCCAAGACCCTATTCTCCATCTCCATAATTTGCTGAAAGGGTTTACAGAACTGAGGGAAATACTATGTTTGCTGGTTTATCATAAAAGATGCTAATAATTTTGCTACTTGTGGAAAGAAAAGCATAAACATATCAAATTATCACCAAATTTATCCTAAGGTGAACCTGAGTGTCCTCACTAACCAATTTAAGTATTTATTAATATTTGTTTTCCTTAAATACTGAAGAAGATTTTATTTTACCTAGCCAAAGCAGTTTCAAAAGAGAAAGAAGTTATTTTAATTTGCCTATGATATTACTATAGGTGTTGAAGTAACTCAATTTGAAGTATTTTTATAAGAAAAATTTTCTAAAATCACCTAGCTTCATTAAAACAACAGTGGAAAAATGTAACTTGTAAATGGAATAAACAGGTAGGTCTATCACGGAGTTGAGTAATAGTAATTGGAATGCTACCTCCTCAAAATATTTTTTTTAGATTAAAAGTCTTTTTTCTATTTTTTTGAGAAATTTATTTGTTGAACAATCATACAAATTTTAACAAAATAATATATAATGTATATAGATTCTGAAAATTATATTTACCCCAAGAGTGCCCCACCAGTTACCCATCCTTATTCCTCCCTTCTCCTTCCCACAACATCTCTAAAAAAAAGTATTAGGTTTTATAACATTACACGATATCTGGATTTAACGCCTGATTGACCACCTCTCTCAATGGCCAGGGTCTAGTTCCAGCCTCCACAGGTGAGTGAAGACATTTGACCCTTGGTTTTCTGGGTTATGCTGTTTTCACTCAGCATAATTTCTTCCATAGCCATACATTTACCTTCAAAGGCTGCAATATCATTTTTTCTAATTGCTGTGTAAAATTCTATGGTATATATGTACCACAGCTTTTGGATCCATTCATCCAGTGAGGGACATCTGGGTTATTTCCATGATTTAGCTATTGTAAATAAGCTGCTTTGAACATAAGATATCTATGTTCATAGCAGCTCAAAATATTTTTTAAAGCAATACTTCATACAAAAATCTGTTGAAACTGATTTTGGAGGAAGAGTAAATGGGACCACCTTTCTTATTGCTAGAATTCTGTAGAAAAATATCTCAGAAATTCTATAGAAAAATATCTCAGAATACATTTTAAGTAAACATTTTTAATTGAAGGATAATATATATAAAGAAAGCTTTTCTAATCTCAAGTGTACCGCTTCATGAGCACAACTGTGTAACTATTACCTAGATGAAGAGATAAAATGTTAAGAGCGCAACAGATCCACTTGTTTGCCCTAATCTGTTACCTTGTCCTACAAAATTAACCATCACTTGCATGTAGAACTCATTGTGTTTGCTTTATTCTTTTGTTACTTCTCATTAATGAAATGGCATTGTATAGATTCTTTTCAACATTATAATTTTATGATTAGTCTTTAATTTTGCATACACCATTTACATATTCAACTCTTGTAGGACATTCACACAGTTTTTATTATTGAGAATGCTATTGCTCTGAATGTCTTGAATATAATTTATGAAAAAATATATGTAATTGTGCTAGTTAAAACTGCTGAATTTTAGACTATGCATGTATATTCTTTCAGTAGAAACTGCCAACTAGATTTACAAAGTGGTTGTAGCAATTTCCTATGAAATTCACAGCATATCAGCATTGTACTTGTCCCAGATTCTCACTCATAATTATAATGGCAATCCTTTAAATTTTAGCCATTCTAGTTTTGGATTCAGTAATATGATTTTATATATATATATATATATATAATTATATATATAATTATAATTATATATATAATTATAATTTTCCTGATGATTTATGATGTTCAATACACTTTCAACTTGTCACTATTGATTTACATGCTTGTTTTAGAAGGTACTGTTCAATATTTTTTCCCTTTTTTATTCTCTTGGTGTGTATGGTTTGATCATCTGTAAAGCTTAAACAATTTTTAGTTTTTACATACTGATAGAATGAGTCCTTTCCCAGATATGTGCACTGCAAAGATCTTTTCTTACCTGTATTTTGCTTTCACCCTCTTCATGAATTCTGCCTGTAGACAGAAGTTTATACATTACATCTTTTGATATTATAAATTATTGTTATGGTGTTTGTTTAAAACCACCTTGCCCATAACCCTGCAGTCTTTATGCTATTCTTTGTTTTCTTAAAGCATCAGGTTAAACTATCTTGTATACATCTATAATCATCAGGTAACCATTTTCTAGGGATATTGTTAATGACGATCTGATAAACCAGCACCATTTTTAAAAGTGCTCTGTTTTCCTTTTCTCCACTGCACAACTATGCTAACTTTGTCAAATGTGATGATATGTAATGTGCCTGTTCCTGAACTTATTGATATTTATTTTTCTAATTTCTGTTGCAATAGTACAGCCTTAATTTCTAAAGGTGTACATTGAAATAAGCCTTGATTTTTGAAAGAAAAATTACTACAAATATATTATTCCATTTGAAGTTTTCTAATTATTCTTTTTTTTAAAAAAAAGAGAGGGACAGTGAGAGAGAGAGAGAGAGAGAAAGAAAGAGAGAGAGTCAACTTTATTTAGTTTTTCATGTGACTTTTGTTGCTCCAACACTGTTGTGTATGTGTTTCTGGGGTTTGAACATGCATATGCCAGGCAAGTGCTGTAACCACTTAGCCACCATTCCAGACTCTTCTGGGTTATTCTTGACCTTTTATTTTCATAATATTTGGAAATTAGCTTCTCAAATTTCATACTCATAACAAATCTCATGAGATTTTAATTGAGATTAAATTGAATCTATACATCAATTCTCTTTATGGAAAAAGAGAAATGTTTACAAAACTAAATTCCAACTGTTTAAATGTTTTATTCCAATTCATTAATTTTTCTTCATGATATTATGTATTTTTATAGAACAAGTATGTTTTTCTTATATATATCCTTAGGCATTTAAGTCACTTGACTAGATTTTAATTGTTACTAGTTCACTGCAGTAATATGTCATTTATTTCTTTTGTATAGAAATAAATTTGATTTTCTATGTTATCCATTTAAATAGAAAGATCAATTAACTGTTCTATGTCTAATTGACTATAGTTTTTTTAAATCTTCTACATGCACAGTAATAATGCTATCTTCAAGTAATGATAGTCCATAGTGTCTTAAATATTCACATTGCTTCATAATTTATAAAGTGTTTTGATTAGTTCATCTTAAGAATAGTGTTTGTGGTAAGCTTTTTGAAAGATTGCCATTGAAATAAGAACGCTTCACTGGTTGATATTTTACTCATAGGTTGTTTTTTTCACAGCTAGGTATTACATTTATCAAATAAGTTTCCCATATCTGTTCATGTATATACTTTTAAGGTTCTAGAGCTCCCTCTATGAACAGCACTAACTGTAATCTAGAGGTTGGATATGTCATGTTTTTATTGTTAATGTTGAAGTTTTATTTCGCTTTCATGCTATATATTTTTGAAAGATAAAATGTCAACTTTTTGGATGATAGTATTATATTAGTTAACATTTATTTTTAAAATCATTATTGATGCATTGTGTGTTTTTTTATTTCACCGTGGTAAGAAAATATGCAAGCTCTGTATGCTTCTCTCCTTCCAAATTTGTTCTGATTGGCAGTATTACCCAGCCTGTGACAAATTTGAATCTGTTTTTTACGTAGATTTAAACAGCTGAAATATCCTGGAATTTTTGGCCATTTATTCAATATTTGCCAGTTCATTATGCTCATAATTCATTTACACATTTTTGTTTTGTTTTGTTTCACTTTATAAACTTCCAGGTAGGAAGTTTTAAAGGTCTTCTCTATAGTTATGAGGTTTTGTATTTTTCTTGTAGAAATCGATCTCATTTTAAATTAATGTTTTGAGGCTGTATTAGGTGGTTACAGATTAAAAGTTCTCTCTTCCAGGTAGAGCTAATCTTTAATCATGGTGAAATTTTCTTCTTTATTTCTGGTAATGCTTTCACTTTAAAATATGTCTTATTCAATATCAATAAATATATAGGGCCTTTCTTTTGGTGTATGCTGGTAAGGCAGATCATTCTTATTTTTATTTTCATTCTGAGTCTCATATGTCTTTAATAAGATGATGAAAGGTTTTGTTTTTACGTCAATTGATTTTTCAGTATTCAAATACTTTATAATAATATTGAAGATTTCTATGAAAAGATTATTTATTTGTAGACTTCTTATTCATTTTAAACATTTTTCTCTTCTTTCTCTAGAATTTTTGTTTGTCATACATTAGCTTCTTAAGTTATTCTGTACTTTAGAATAATCATCACTGAGTTATTTCAGTCTAAAATAAATTAATAGCATATCATTTATTAGACTATGCTGGATCTTATAATGTTTTGACTCCTTACCATCTCTTGCCATTGGCGATATTGCTTTTACGTGCATTTTTTTTGTAGATATGCTTTAGACCATGCACGACAATATTTTTTTTATTAGTCTATGACATTGTTATCCATTGTTATTTACCCACTGAAGTTTCCGTTATTCTCTACCTGAATTTCCCTATTTCTGTTTGGGGTGATTTTCTTATTTCTGAAGAAATTATTATACATTTTTATTTCATTGCAGATATGCTGGTACAGGATACTAAAACAGTCTTTTGTTTTGGAAAATGATAGCATGATCTGAGAATTTGTAGATCCTGTTTTTATTTTTCTTGTAGATCTCTTCACCCTTTGTAGAAAGCTGGCTGTCCTGTTGTGCTTATGATGTTATGAATAATTGGACTCTAATTCTCTTGGAAGGTCAACATTCTGTCTTGCATTTCAATGATAATATATATTTTTACTCCACTCCTTATTCATATTTATTTTTAGTAGTTTTTATATTATTTGCCCAGATATAACATTTTATATTCACCAAACTTTATTTCACTGATTTTTAACTTGATTTATTTTAGTTCTGCAAATCTGTCAGCCATTATACCTTGAAGTACTATTTCTTAATAATTTATTCCTCTCCTGAGAATCCATTATACTTATATTAGAATTCTCCATGATAATAAAGTTCAGTCTTGTTTTCTTTTCTTAATTTTACATGCTTCTGATATCCTTTGCTTTAGAAAGATTATTTTATAAATACTTGTCTCTAATCTTCTGACCAGATCTGTTCAATAAACTATTGAACCTAAATCTTTTGTGCATAATACAGCTTCAATTATTGTATGCTTCATTTCCCAAACTTTTATATCATTTTTTCATATTATATATCCTTCATGTTGAATTCTCCATTTTGTTTATCTGCCTTTTTACATATTAATTGTAATAATGTAAAGGCTGGTTTTAATTCCAAAATCCGCTTTCAATGGGTTTTTCTATTATATTTGTCACATGTATGATTCCCCACTGCTTTCTAATTGTTTTGTGCATTACAAACTTTTTATTAAATGTCAAATATTTTGTATGAAAATAGAAATTAATTTTGTTTTTGTTTTTGTTTTTGTTTTTGTTTTTCTGGTAAGCCAAGGGACAACAGATCACCTCCAATCAGAGACCAGGCAGACATCAGACATTTTGCAGTTTTTGTAAGAGTTATTTCATCACTGGTTCATGCACATCAGTAAAAAAGATGTTTCCAGGGATTGTGTTTGAGAGTTACATATTTCCAGATGATCATTTTCCTGTTTTTGGTCCTTGGAATCACATTTTTGCCTTTCCAAGACTGTAAAAAGCTTGCCGTGTTTTTCAGGCGCACTTGCATGACTTGTATCTGATGTCTTGTACAAAGTTGTGTGCTCAAGGCTGGGCTTCGCTTGCCAGCCACCTTTCCCTTCAATCCAGACTCCAGGAGAAGATTCAGTATACCTACATACACGTGTATATCTTTTTATTCAGTTGATTCATTTTTTCTTGTCATTGTTTCTATCGGGTATAAGCAACTCTATTGAAACCACAAGCTAAAGTCATGCAGGAAAGTTTTAAAAATACTCTTATCCCAGTTGTTTTAACATTTTATTTTTTCCTTTTAATGGAAGTTTAACATTTTGAATCCTTTTATCCATTAAAACTTAAATGAGACATATTTAACTATTTTGTTTACTTATAGTTTAGCCTCAACCTAGTTTCCAGTATTTCTTCCCTATATACTTCCAAATATTCTCTTCATTCTAATGCCCAAGTTTGTATTCCTGATTTCAATGTCTCATCCTGTTACTGAGTTCAGTATATGAAATCTTCTCTACCAAGAATAAATTCTCCCTTGCTATTTTTGTTAGATTATTTCCTCCTCATTTTCACAACTTGGTCAAAGAAAGCATCTCTTTTGTTTTAATTCATTCCCAGTCTTCTCTAATGATCTCCCTTCTCTGGACTCCTATACCAAAGATCTCTCCTTTGTTCAATTGTGATAGAACCAATTTTGTATTTTCTTGAATACTTGGAGACTACATATGACCGTGTGTGTGTATACATATATACACACATATATGCATACACTATATACACTGTTTATGTGTATATGTATATATAGATACACACACACACTTCAACATTCTATTAGAAACATATGCATAGTCCATTATAATGCCCTAGAATAATCATTCAAATATTCACAGAATAGGTAAAATATTTTCTATCATTCCTGGTTCTGAGTCAGAAGAAATGCAACTGCTCATGAATATTTTCCAGAAGACTTCCATATGGTGTCCCTGCTGGAATTTCATATCTAAGACTCTTATCACAAAATATTCACAATATCTCTAGGTATGTGTTAGCTGAGCATTTATTAGTATTGATTTAGAAGAATGGTCAAATCCCATAAGAGAATTAAAGTCATTGAGATTCACAAATTGTATATTCTCTCAGCAAATTAGTTTTAACCGAAATGATTTATGTTTTTTATAATATCAGAAAATATGTTCTTTTATTTAGAAAAATGAAAGTAAGCCTTAGGATGGAGTCCTAGGTACAGATAATTAGTGAACTGTGTACAAATTAAGTTGTAAACCCTGTTCCACTCATTACTGTTTCCTCTTGAAAAGCTTTCTAAGCTATTAACCTTCATTAATAAAAATAATATAAATTGTATCTGGTGCTATCATATTTTATATGATATTCTATGAGCAGAGAGGAATACGGCGACAACTGTGTAATTGGAGTATTGCCATATATGCATTCAGTTTCAACTATGAACGTTGGTTTTACTGAATTCATGACACCCTGAATACAAGTTTTAAAACTTTAAAACCACAAGTTTTAAAATTCTAAAATGTTTACGAAATTGTTGCAAGATAAAATTTAATCCTCCATTCACACACGTATGTCTAATTGTTCCAATGAAATGTATTAAAAGGTTTTCCCTTTCTCATTCAATCTCTTGACACCATTCCCAAAAGTCATTTTTTCTTAAGTATGTTAATCTATTTCTTTTTTTTAATTTTTTTTATTCATTCGACATAGTCTTACATATTAGAGGGAATTGTTGTTACATATTAATGCATAGATGGATATTGACAAAGGAAGTTAAGGCTCATCCTACTCCAGGATCTCCCCACTTCAACCACTCCCTGCACCCATGTCTCCTCTGCTTTACCCCCATATTATAGATAGAAATAATTGTATACGTGTGCATTGATTTTTTAATTTTCCGATCTTCTTTGCCTGCCTGTGTATACTTGGGCTTCTCATGTGAGTCTTATCAGTTGCATTGATAAGCCTCTTAATCTCTCCCTCCCCTCCCTGTCTCTCTTCCTTCTCCCCCTCAGCTTTAGTTTTGGTTCCCCATGTTTATGTGAAAATTCACCTATGTCTGTGCTACGATTCACTGATATCTTATTTATATTAATTCTTCAAATGAATGAGAGTTAAGAAATTTCCTTTTATTTCTAACATGCTAGAATAGTTTATCATGAATGAGTACTTAATTTGAAGTGCTTTTTCTAAGCTGAACCAGATAATCATGCATTTTTCCTCATCATTTGCTTGCATAACTGAACTAGACTTATGCATCTTTTAATGATCAACTAACTTGCTTTCCTGCCACAAATCCCTCTTGGTCTAGGATGTATTTTTTCTTACACATGTACATGCATTGTATTTGCTAAAGTTGTGTTGGAATTTCTACTTCTATGATTATGTGGTGTGCTTCCCTGCAGTTTCCTTTAATGGTGATGTACTAGCCTGGATTTAATGAGAACACAAAGTTGGCCTCACAGAATCAGAATTAGACACACGTGTCTTATTGCTTTTTTATGTGCATATTTTTCTGCTGTCCCTTTTTCTCAGGAGAGATCAGCTGACAGTATCACTATTGGGATCTGGACAGCTTCCTCTGATTGCATAGAAGATTCTTTGATTTGTCTTACTAGTTTATCCAGATGGGCTTAGGGGTATTTTTAATTGCTTTTCATCATTTTTTAAATTTTAAATTGGAATCTCTGGTTTATTATTTTTCTTCTTTCTTTTTTAATACAAGTTTAATTTACTCAGTTAGTTTGAATATTTATAATTATTGACTTTTAAATGTTTCAGTTGATTATTTTTATAAAATTTTCAGCTCATTTTCTCAATATTACCTTTTATAACTTTTTACATTTCTAAGACTAAATTTTAATGAATATACTTAAAATATATTTTCTGAGAACTCCTTGAGTTATTTGTTCTTTTTTCTTTTGATTTTCACTCATGCTGTCTCTTCTAATATTCCTATAATTCTTCATGTCACTGTTAAATACGGAATAAGAGTATAGCATGTAATACTTAAAATTGTTAATGAACTTATCCTTCTATAGAATTTGATTTTTCAATAAATAATGAAGCGCATTTAAAATCTAAAGTCACTTTTTTCCAAATTTAATGATTAAAATAATTCACAGATGTTGTTCACTTTGTATCAGATCAGCTTCTCTTAAAGTTCAATTCACTTTTCATAATGGAGCTTTTAAGCTTGCAACATAAATGTGTATTTGGTATATTTTTTTTTAAAGAGGGACAGTGGGCTGGAGCGGTGTGGCCCAGTGGTTACAGCACTTGCCTGGCATGTCCGAGGAACTGGGTTCAAACCCCAGCTCCAGGTACGCAACTAAGTGTCAGAGCAATGAAAATCAGATGAAAAACTAAATAAAGTTGTTTCTCTCTTTTTCTCTCTTGCTGTCCCTCTCTCTTTCCTTAAAAAAAAAAAAAAGAAATAGAGATATAGTGAGAAAGAGGGAGAGAGAGAGAATCAGTTTTATTTAGTTTTTCATGTAGACTTCATTGCTCCGACATTTCTTTGTGTATGGGGTGCCGGGGTTTGAACCAGCGGCTTTGCACATGCCAGGAAAGCACCGCAACCAGTGAGCCACCACTCCACCATCTGTATTTGGTGCTCTTATCAAGCACCTCGTGGCAAGCACAAGGACCCGGGTTCAAACCACAGCACCACGTACACAACTGAGTGTTGGAGCAACTAAGGCCATGTGAAAAACTAAATAAAGTTGTTTCTCTCTTTCTCTGTCTCTCTCACTGTCCCGCTCTCTTTAAAAAAAAAAATCACTGGGTCAGAAATTTGACATGGGTATTATTGTGCTAATATCAAGGTTTGAACAGGGTGGCATTCCTGTCTACAGGATATTGGGGAGAATGTGTTTCCTGGACATTATAGAAAGACAAAAGGTCTTGTTCTTTCCTATTTATTTTTACCTTCAGGAAATAGCACAATACCTCACACACAGCATCTCCATCTCTGCCTTTCATATATTTTGTCAGTGCATTCTTCTTTATTTGCAACTATAGCAGAGAGTACAAATTATCTTGCACATGGCATTTGATATTTGTCTCTGTCAAAATATTTCACCAATGCATCTTAATTTTGCAGTGGCAATTTTACTTTCTTTAAAATATTTTCATTTCACCTGGTTCCATTTTCACCTCAATGATCCTTGACGACTTATGCAATTTTCCTTTCATCACATCCTGTTTTGCCAGTACACCTTACATCTTTGCTTCACAGAGGCTGTATGTTTAGCACATCCTCTTAAGCCTGTTTTCTGGGGCTGTAGCTATGGCTCAGGGATCATGATGCTTACCTGGCATGTGTGAGGATGCGGGTTTGAACCCCAGCACCATGTACGCAACAAAGTGTTGGAGCAATGAAAGCCACAAGAAAGGCTAAATAAAATCTGACTGTCTCTCTCTCTCTCACTGTCCTTCTCATTAAAAAAATAAAATAAAAAACATGTCTAACCATGTGCAAATGTGTCTTTAGTCATTCTTCAAAGATATTCTGAAGTATAGACTTCTGGATTGTAGGGAATATGGTGTTTTTATTTCCTGCTGAAATGTATACTCTTGGATGCTCAGTGTTGATTTACTTTTCTGTAGTAAACCTCAAATCTAAAAAAAAAGAAAGCAAGAGAAGATTATGTGAATTAGTTATGCTCTGTTCTCCTTTATTAACACAGTTATTCTAAAACTTTAAAAATTAGTCCTCAGCAACCTGTTCTATTTTGTATTGCCTGTCAACCTAAGACTGATCTACTAGAAGAACTTCTTCCAAAGTTTATACTCTAAAAATTTTATCGGGTAGATAAGCATGTAAACCTCCCCGTCCCAGAATCCACTGCAATTAAGATTCTTGCTTGTGGAGAAAAGCAACATTTTATACTTGGAGATGGGAATGTAGATTAGGACTATTGCCTTACTGGCTCTCAACTTCTGTGGGCTTCACATCAACTCAGAGAAATGGTTAGAAGTATGACATCAATGAGCTACACAAGTATGATATAAATGAGCAACACAGTTACACTCACATGTTTAAAGTCACAATTCATGATTATTTTACATTCTCACATGGCCTGAGCTTAAACTCTCAGCCTGAGAGACAGACATGCTAGAGAATTTAGGAAAAGGTAGCTTTTAAGAGTTCACAGTAGAGAAGATGAGGTGATTAAATCATATAGGAAGAGATTCAGCATAAGACTTAGCAGACTATGATGAATACACACACACATACATACACACTCACACAAACATATACCACCCAGTTTGAGGGTTTTCAATTTTTTTCTCCATAAGAGACAACCCTGCCCTGGGCTTCTGAGCCAGTGCATAGGAATTCGTAAAGCAAAAAGACATTTATTTCTTTCATATGATAACATATAATCAAGATGGAAAATTACTTTGAATTCTTCCTTTTTATTTTTTGCTACCTTTAAAGATTTGTTCCAACAGACTTAAATTAGAGAGAAATCTTTTTAATTTATTGCATTATAATTTCTGGTAGTTTTCATTTGTAGTATTTCATAGTGTAATCGTTTTATATATCCTCATGGATATTTTAATGTGAAACAGGCCATATTTTATATTTTTCATTTGCACTGATTTTTTTAAGAAAGAAAGAGAGGGAGAGATTCAATTTTATTTATTTTTTTCATGTGGACTTTGTTTCTTTGACACTTAGTTGTGTATGTGCTGCTTGGATTTGAACCCAGGTGCTCCTGCATGCCAGGCAAGTGCTCCAACTGTTTGCTGAGCTAGGTCTCCAGCCCTGCAATGACGTTTAAAGCTATTCTTTATAAAAAATCTTCCATTCCTGTCTCATCTAAGTTCTCTATGCTAATTAGTATATAAATTGTAATGTACATTCCTTTCTTAAATCTAAAATTATTTTGAGTACTACAGCGCTGTGTGATATGTGCTCCTTGATTTATAATTGAAGCAGGTTGCACTTATTAATATATTTCCTCTAGGCAAGAACAGAAGAAGTGTGGCTGTAATTTTTAAACTGTAATAAAAGAGAATGGTAGAAGTTTGATTAATATTTCATTTTTTCATCTTAGAAAATATAAGACTACATAAGAATGCTTTGGGCTAAAATATTTAGATGCTTGAATTAAATAATCAGCATACTTTATTATCCTTTTATTACAAAATGAACAGCTTCACTTAATGTTATTATATAACATTAACATGTCTAATTACATACTAAGTTACTACATATATTAAGAAACTGAGTTCAAAAAATAGTACAAGGAACTGATATGATATTTGAGGAATTAAACAAATGTAGAAAAATTACTAGGAAAAATGATCTGCCTAAGTTTCATTCCACATACCCCAATTTAGATTAAATAAGCCAGAGGAGGTAACATTCCTTTGTGGATAAATTAGAGGATAGTTATGCATCTCTTTCTTTCTTTAATGTCCTTTACCTTCTTTCTGATAGCTAAATGGAAAGGAGATTGTCACTGAGTTACCCCTTCATCTTCTTCTACTAGTCACAAAACACTACAACCCTTATTTGTTCAATTCCTGCACTAAACTTGAATTTTGGAAAATAAAAATGTCAGCATCATTGTATTCTCATGCTGAGGTAGGCCTCAAATTCCTTCTATAAACCATACCTCATGTTTTCACACGCTTCTGGTGGCGGACTTCTCTTATATTCTGAGAATATCCTTTTCCTGGACTTCCAATCTGCCCTTGGATACAGATCTTATATTGACTGCAATGAAGCTCAAATTGGGCCTTCACTCGTTGCTTTTATATCCCAAACTTCTCACTTAGTGTTACTTTTCCGAGGGTCTCATCTGTTGCCTCACCTCATTTTCTGTTTTTCTTAGTCATTCTCTTTATTTTTGTCCATCCTTTTCTTCTTCACTTTGCGTTTGTATATACTTTCTTACCCTATTATTTTTGCCATCCTTCATTTCAATCATCAAGTTTTATTGAAATACCCCTATGTGGTTGGCATCAATCCAGGCATTGGGGAAGCAGGAGTGAAGATTCAGGCCAGGAAGGCAGAGTGAGGTGGCCACTGAGGAAGATCCTCCTGTGAAAATCTTCTCTCGGATCCTCCAGAGTCAAACAGATATTCACACTTTTCAACAATGAAGAAAATCAGGTGAGAACCACAGTGCCTTGGTTTAATACAGAAGAAACAAATTATTAAAATTTCAGGAAGAAAATAGCTTGTGGAACTCTGTCCCAACTCCAAGGTGCTCAGCTTGGAGAAAAAAGCTACCCATGTGGGAAAGCAAGAGAGAATTAGGACCCTAGGATTGAAGATGGCGATCTGAAGACAAAAGACCTCCCCTGCACCCTCGTGACTGATCAGGATATCTCCGGCATCTCACCAGGATTTTGAGGTGTGATTGGGGGAATAGCATGGTGAATCACCAGTTCTAATCTTGGCACTGGTTCTGGGGAATAGAGACTTAGGAGCGGCTGGGGAGTCTTTGTTCCGCGATGCCGCCATGGCGGCCGCAGCTGGCCCTCCGGCCGACATTTGCACTCTCCAGCCTACATTCCCGCCCACCTGAGTCACTTCTGCAAACAAGGACCCGTACAGCTTTAAAGGCAGCGTCCTGGCGGGGACACCTCCTGGACCTGAGCTCTGTCTGGCGGCAGGATCAGTGACTGGAAAGAGCTTTCATACAAGCACAGAGCAGCGAGGTTTGCGCAGAAGAGGCGGTGCGGGAACTGCAAGGGTGTGAGAGCCGAGCAAGCGTCCGTTCGTTACCCGCTTGCTAGTTACCACACGCCAGCCCGCCTGATCAGGGCAAGACCTTTTTGGGATTGCAAAGCAAGCTCTAAATACTCAGGCTGGAAGCAGCAGAGATCAAAGGTGGAAACAGGACCAGAAGGCCTGGCTGAAGCCCTGAAGAAGGTGTGGGAGCAGTGAGGGAAGGGGAGCATCCATTTTTAAAACCACACTCCCTCTACTGGACCCACAGCCCCCAGGTCTGCAAAAGAGGCTTATAAAACTGTGCCCGGATCCTGCAGCTGAACACAGGCAGTGTCAGCAGAAGGGGGGGTCAGGGGCCTGAATCCTCCTCTCATAAAGGATCTGAGACTGAAGAGTAACAGAGTTCACGGCTCTGTCCTCCAACCATAGACGAATCTTTCACAGGGCAGAGGAGCTGGGACCCCAGGAACCACAGAGATCATGTCCAACAACGACCAGCAGAAGGAGCTCTGATATCAAATTCTCTGACCTTCGGATCCCCCTGAACACACCTTCAAAAAAGGTTGAAACAGGTCAGATCCAGCCATAA
>PVKS010037872.1:0-18326 GCA_004027875.1 Aplodontia rufa
AGAGACAGAGAGAGAGAGAAACAACTTTATTGAGTTTTTCACATGGCCTTAGTTGCTCCAACACTCAGTTGTGTACGTGGTGCTGGGGTTTGAACCCGGGTCCTCGTTCTTGCCAGGCAAGCGCCGAAACCGCTGAGCCATTGCTCCAGCCCAAAACAAATAAAATTTAAAAAAATATTTTTTCATATTATGTATTTCCTATATGTTCACTCTTTTTTTTTTTTTTAAGAGAGGGACAGTGGGAGAGAGAGAGACAGAATAATTTTTTTTTTTTTTAGTTTAATTTAGTTTTTCATTGCTTTGACACTTAGTTGTGTCCATGGTGCTGGGGTTTGAACCTGTGTACTCGCACATGCCAGGCAAACATCGTAACTACCACTCTAGCTCCTATATGTTCACTCTTTTATAGGCCTTCCCACCTCTTTTATTTTTAATGCTGGGATCCAACTCAGCATCAGGCATGCTAGGCAAGTGATCTACCACTGAATTATTCCCCTAACCCCTGTTAAAGAAATCAACTAGTTTTCCCTATAGTCTCCCACACCAAATTCACATGTCTGTAGTGTTGTTTCCTTTGTTCTATTACCTGTAAATGGGAAATTAGTTCCAGAGAATCAATCAGATTCAGATCTGATTGTTCTGACAAGAATGCTTCATAGATGGTGTTCGGTACTTCTTTTTTTTTTTTTAAGAGAGAAGGACAGTGAGAGAGACAGAAAGAGAGAAACAACTTTATTTAGTTTTTCACATGGCCTTAGTTGCTCCAACACTTAGTTGTGTACGTGGTGCTGGGGTTTGAACCCGGGTCCTCGTGCTTGCCAGGCAAGCGCAGAAACCGCTGAACCACCACTCCAGCCCAGATGTTTGGTACTTCTATTAAGCTGTAAATAATATCTGGTTGCTTCTATTTTGGTAATATTAGCAGCCATTAATAATCATTTCCTAGGTCTGTTATTTAATTGAGGGTTTCTAAAACTGTCTATCATTTCTTTATTGATTAACTAGGCAACTTCCTAGAAGAAAAACTTCTCTTTTTATTTATTTAGTTAGTGGTACTGGGGTTTGAAATCAGAGGCTCTCTACCACTGAGGCATACCCCCAGCCTTTTCACTTTATTTTATTTTGAGACAGGGTCTCACTAAGGTACACAGGCTGGCCTCAAATTTACGATCTTCCTTCTTCAGCCTCCTGAGTCTCTGAGATTATTGGCATGCACCACTATGCCTAGCTAAAGCTTTTCTTATCAATCATGCAGGTACATTGAAGAACAGTACACACGAAAAACACACAATAAATGATTGATGTTTGAGTCCTTGCGATTATTTACCTTTACTCAAAGAATTGGTTCTGTTAGTATATTTCTAAGGTGTATGATGAATTGTTTTTTGCCCAATAATTTTTTTTTTTTTTTTTTGTACCAGGGATTGAACCCAGGGCACTTAACCATAGAGTTACATCCCCAGCCCTTTTTATTTTTTATTTTTAGACAGGGTCTCACTAAGTTGCTTAGGTCCTTGCTAAGTTGCTGAGGCTGGCCTTGAACTTGTGATCCTCCTGCCTTAGTCTCTGGAGCTGCATAAATTACAGGTGTGCACCTATAATTTTATTATTATTTTTTTAAGAGTGGGACAGTGAGAGAGAGAGAGAGAAAGAATCAGTTTTTACATGTGCCTTTTGTTGCTCCAACACTTCATTGTGTGCGTGGTGCTGAGGTTCGAACCCATGGACTTGTGCACACCAGGCCATGGACTCATTCATGCTAGGCTATCACTGTAACTGCTGAGCCACCACTCCAGCCCCTATAATGAAATTTTTTTTTTTGTCTTCATGAAACAATTATATTGGTTCTTTTCTTCTTTCAGCGTGATGATCCTGTGTTGATGTGTTTATCAGTATGTCCTCTCCGTGTGTGTATCTGTGTGTGTGTGTGTGTGTGTTTTGAGATGATGTCTTGCCATGTTGCTCAGGCTGGTCTATTTTTTTTTTTTTTAATAAAAAAGAGAACAAATTTTATTTAGTTTTTCATGTCGCTTTCGTTGCTTCAGCACTTCTTTGTGTATGTGTGCTGGGGTTTGAACCCACATCCTCACCATGCCAGGCAAGTGCGGTAAGTGCTGAGCCACTGCTCCAGCCCTGTGATCTTCCTTCAGCCTCCTGAGTAGCTGGCACTGCAGGCACATGCTACTGTGCCCAGCTATTGGTATGTACTTGGCAGTTCTCAGTCACCTATTTGATGCAAAACTTGTTTTCATTTTTCAGGCTCATCTAGAAGTTAATGATCTAAAACTCATTTCACAAGAAGCAGATAGTCCTTCCGACAGTGGACAGGGCAGCTGTGAAACAATTGAGTCCTTGAGTGAAAGAGGTTTGTAATATTTAATACTTTAATTTTAGGAATAAAGTACAGGAACCTGGGTTGTAAGTGTATTGTATTAATTTCATTATTGTCTTGATGTTAAATTATTAATGTTATAATCTTACTGTCTTTTTGTGTATTATAAAAGCAAAATAACAATAGTGCTTATACCTTTTTGAAAATTTCCCTTTCTGTTATGTTACTGAATGTATAAAATATCTAATAGCTACCACATTGCCTGGTTAAATGCATTTATCCTTTAATAAAAGTATTTTTAACACCTACCAGAAGGATTAGAACAACTTTACACGTTGTAAATATATATAATTACATTTCTCAGCCAGAGACATTTTTCCTTGGAAAATGTTTTTCAAAATATATTTTTAGATATGCTTTGCTACAATACGTTCTTAATGGTAGTTACATAATTTCATAAGCACTATATCACTTGTATAATTGAATATTTTTTAGGGAGTAGTGGAACCAGGAAGAAGGTCAAGTAAGTGTGTGTGTGTGTGTGTGTGTGTGTGTGTGTGTATGTGTGTATTTTTTTAACACTAGAGATTGTACCTGGGGCACTTTGCCACTGAGCTACATCCCTAGCCCTTTTTTTTTTCCCCCTTAAAGACAGGGACAGCACGCGAGAGAGAAAGATAGATTACATTTTATTTAGTTTTTCATGTGGCTTTCCTTGCTCTCACACTTTGTTGTGTATGTGATGCTGGTTTTTGAACCTGTGTCCTTGTGCATGCAAGCCAAACACCATAACTGCTGAGCCATCGCTCCAGACTCCCTCCCTCCCTTTTTATTTTTTTGATATAGGGTCTCACTGAATTGCTGAGGCTGGCCTTGAATGAGATCCTTGTACCTCAGCCTTCCCTTGTTGCTGGGATTACAGACATGTGCCACCAAGTCTGTCTGGATGTGTGCCTTTTAAAAAATATTGTGTTTCTTTCAGATTCAGATGAAGAGATATTTGTGAGTAAGAAACTGAAAAGCAGGAAGGTGCTACGAGACAGTGATTCTGAAACAGAGTACACAAATGCCTCTCCAAAGAAAGCTACCTATGACGGTGCTGAGGAAAATAAGGAGAATTTATATGCTGGAAAAAGTGGAAAAATTAAAAGGGTTTACAATTCTCGGGCAGATAGTCATGAAAGTGACATAGTGGAGTCTTTATATCAAGAAAGTCTTGAAACTCAGGTGACACCTTGCTTAGAGCTGAATCTCCAGTCTGGAAACTCTGTGGAACATGCCATTAGTAGAAAGATTTCAAGAAAGCCCACGTGTGATAAAGAAGTAACTGGAGGAAAAGCAAAAGTAAAATCAAAGAGAAGACTTGAGAAAGAAGAGAGAAAGATGGAAAAAAGTAGGCTGCTAAAAAGGAAGGAAACAAAAAATCAGGTACATTAATTTTTCTCCTGGTTTTTTTATTGGTGCATTATAGTTGTATGTAATGATTTATTGTTATATATTCATGCATGCACACAATATAACTTGGCCAGTATTTCTCCCCAGGACCTCCTACCTCCCTTCCACCCCTTAGTCCCTTGCTTCTACTGGTCTCCCTTTGATTTTCATGAGATTCGCCTTTCTTTTCATTTTTCCTCTCTAGCTTCCACGTATGAGAGAAAAACATGTGACCCTTGACCTGAGTTTGACATTTTTTGCTTAACATATGGTCTCTAGTTCCATCCATTTTCCTGCAAATGATGTAGTTTTATTTTTCCTCATGGCTAAATAAAACTACACTATATATATCACATTTTCTTTTATGTATTTATCTGGTGGCTGGTTCCATAGTTTAGCTATTGTGCTGCTAATAGCATGTATCACTGTAGTATGATGACTATAATTCTTCAGGACAAATACCAAGGAGTGGTATAGCTGAGTCATATGGCCATTCCATGCCTAGTCTTTTGAGGAAACTCCATACTGATTTCCATCGTGGTTATACTAGTTTACAGTCCCTCCAGCAGTGTAAAAGTGTTCCTTTTTTTTCCACATCCTCTCTACCATATATTATTATTTGCATTTCTTTTCTTTCTTTTTTTCTTTTTTTTTTTTTTTAAGAAAGAGAGGGACAGTGAGAAAGAGAAAGAGAGAATCAGTTTTATTTAGTTTTTCATGTGGTTTTCATTACTCCAGCACTTAGTTGTGTGTGCGTGCTGGGGTCCTTGCGCATACCAGTCAAGTGCTCCAGTCCCTCACATTTTCTTCCTTTTTTTTTTTTAATTTAATTTAATTTTTTTGAGAGAAATAATCAATTTTATTCAGTTTTTCATGTGGCCTTTATTGCTCCCACACTTCCTTGTACATGCTGCTGAGGTACAAACTTGCATCCTTGTGCATGCCAGGCAGGTGATTGCTGAGTCACTGCTGTAGTCCTCCCTCACATTTTCTTTCTTTCTTTTTCTTTTCTTTCTTTCTTTCTTTTTTTTAAGATACAGAGAGGGACAGTGAGTTAGAGAAAGACAGAATTGATTTTATTTAGTTTTTCATGTGGCTTTCATTGCTCAGAAATTTGGTTGTATATGTGGTTGCTGGGGTTTTGGGGTTTGAGCCCTTGTACTTGCATGTGCCAGGCAAGCGCCGTAACTGCTGAGCCACTGCTCTAGCCCCTCAACATTTTCTCAATTGTTAATGATGTTGAACTTTTTTTAATATATTTGTTGGCCATTTGTATTTCTTTTGAGAAGTATCTAATTAATTTGCACATTTATTAGTTGGGTTATTTAATTTTTGGTGTTAAGTATTTTGAGTTCTTTATTCTAGATATTTTTTGTCAGAAGAGTAGCTAGCAAAGATTTTCTTCTGTGGGTTCTTTTCACATCACTTTTTTTTTTTTTAAGAGAGTACAACAGTGGAAGAGAGAGATAGAGAAAGAATCAATTTTATTTAGTTTTTCATGTGGCTTTCGTTGCTCCAAGATTTTGTTATGTATGTAGTGCTGGGGTTCAAACCTGCGTCCTTGAGCATGCTAGGCAAGCACCAGAACCACTGAGCCACTGCTCCAGCTCCATCTCTTCACAATCTTAATTGTTTCTTTTACTGTGCAGAAGCTTTTGAATTTAATGCTGCCTCATTTGGTAGCTCTTAACATTATTTACAGAGTTTTAGGGGGCCTATTGAGAAAGTCATTGCCTGCACCTATATTCTGAAGTGTTAACCCTACAATTTCTTCTAGGAGTTGCATATTTATGGTCTACTTCCAAGGTCTTTGATTCATTTTGAGTTGATTTTTGTGCAGGGTGAGAGATAAAGGTCTGATTTCACTCTGCTATATGTGAATCACCCGTTTTCTCAGCACCATTTGTTAAAAAGGCTGTCTTTTCTCCAATATGTTTTTGGTGCCGTGTCAAGGATCAAATGACTGTAGATGTTGGGTTTGTTTCTGTCTTCTATTCTATACCATTGGTCTATGTGTATATGTGCATGTTTGTATGTGTTTTAACTCCATGATACAGTCCTTATTCTTTACTTTTTAAAATGTGTTTTAATTGTTAATTGACAGTAATTGAACATAGTGGACATGGTGTGATATTTTAATACATGTATATAGTGCATAATGGGCAGATCAGGGTAATTAGCAAATATATCACTTTTTTTTTTTTTTAAAGAGAGAGGGACAGTGAGAGAGACAGAGAAATAACTTTATTTAGTTTTGCACATGGCCTTAGTTGCTCCAACACTTAGTTGTATACATGGTGCTGGGGTTTGAACCTGGGTCCTTGTGCTTGCCAAGCAAGCGCAGAAACCTCTGAGCCACCGCTCCAGCCCCAAATATATCACTTCTAATATTTTTGAAATATTCCACTAATTGTTGTCAACCATAAGTGTCCTCTCTCGTCATTGACTCTTCCCCTCACTCCTTTTCCAGGCTGTGGTTGCCACTATTCTGTTCTCTACTTCGAAGACATCAGCTTTTTAACTTCAGCATATATGTGAGAACATGTGGTATTTGTTTCTCTGGACCTAACTTTTTTCACTTAACATAATGTCCTCCCGTTATATCTAAGTTGATGCAAATGATAGGCATTTTCATCTTTATGGCTGAATAATATTTTATATATATATATATATATATATACATATATATATATATATATTCCATGACTGAGCTACACTGCCCCCTCAGTCTTCGTTATTTTTTTTTTTTAAGAAACAGGGAGAGAATGAGAGAATAAACTTTATTTTTCCATCTGGACTTTGTTTCTCCAATACTTAGTTGTGTATGTGATGCTGGGGTTTGAACCTCGGTCCTCGCACGTGCCAGGCAAGCACTCCAACCACTAAGCTGCCACTCCAGCCTCCCCACTGCTTCCAGCCCTTTTTATTTCATTTTGAAACAGAGTCTTGTTAAGTTGTCCAGTGTGGCCTTGAATTTGTGATCCTCCTGAGTAACTGGAATTATAGGCACATATATCTTACCCAGCTACCATTTTCTTTATCTATTCATTGAGATACTTTTTAAAAAATTTTTGTGGTGGGGTTGGGGATTTAGCTCAGTGGCAGAGCGCTTGCCTAGCACGTGTAAGGCCCTGAGTTAGATCCTCAGCCCTGGAAAAAAAAAATTTTTTTTTGTGGTACTGGGGATCAAACCCAGGGCCACGTCACACACGCTAGGCAAATGCTCTACAACTGAGTTATACCCCTAGCCCAAGGTATATTTACTTTTTCTCATATATATTAACATTTTATTAAAAAAGTGGCTTTTGGGGGCTGGAGCAGTGGCTCTGCAGTTAGGGCACTTGCCCCAGCATGTGTGAGTACACAGGTTCAAACCCTAGCACCCATGTACACAACTGAGTGTCGGAGCAATGAAAGCCACGTGAAAAAACTCAATAAAAATTGATTCTCTCTGTCTTTTTCTCTCTCTCCCACTGTCTTCTCTTAAAAAAACAAAGTGGCTTTTAGTTGTTGAGGTCGTTTCTGCCCTCAGAATATAGCTCTGAACTGACTGCTTTGCTTACAGACTAATAGAATATATGTTGTAAAACTTATTAAACATATTCACCTTTGTGGATATGTAGAAGACTCTTAAAATAAATGAGTTTCTAATTTTCTTTGTGAGGACCTGGAGTAATTGATCTCCCAGATTCTCAATACTTGGAGTTGAACCCATGGGTACTCTTACATTGAGTTTCAGCCCCAGCCTTTTTTATTTTGAGACAGATCCTTGCTGAGTTGACCAGTCTGGCCTCAAGCTTGGGATCTTCCTGTCTCACCTTCCCAAGTTGCTGGGATTACAGGTCTGTGCCAAGTATTTAGTTTACTTTTCAGAAAATATTTACTACTCAAGTTAATTTTTTTTAAGAGAGAGGGACAGTGAGAGAGACAGAGAAAGAGAGAAACAACTTTATTTAGTTTTTCACATGGTTTTAGTTGCTCCAACACTTAGTTGTATACATGGTGCTGGGGTTTGAACCCAGGTCCTCGTGCTTGCCAGACAAACGCCGAAACCGCTGAGCCACCACTCCAGCCCATACTTAAGTTAATTTTTAATAATCATATAAAAAACCCACAGCTTGGACTTCAAGGGATAACTGGGTTAAGAACCAGTGAAAATGTTCTAAATGCTATATATTTGTTATGAAAGTTGGGCTTTCTCTGCTTGATCCAAATTGTCATAATGTAAATGTTGGACTTCAGAATGATTGGATTATGCTTTTTCTTTATGCATTATCCAGGAAAATGATGTGGAACATCCATTTAATGACAGTGGCTGCCTTCTTGTGGATAAAGACCTTTTTGAAACGGGCTTGGAGGAGGAAAATAGCTCTCCAGTAGAAGATGAGGAGTCATTAGAATCAATAAGGGCAGCTGTCAAAAACAAAGTAAACAATCACAAGGCAAGTAAAGCATGGTTACAGTAAGAGCTAACCCACTACTTGTAACATTTGCTTCATTTTTTGATTTCTGCTGCAACGTTATTTATTTATTGGTACTGGGGTTGAACCCAGGAGCACTTTACTCCTGAGCCACATCCCCAGCCCTTTTTATTTTTTATACTGAGACAGGGTCTTACTAAGTTGCTTAGGGCCTTAGCCTCCTGAGTTGCTGGGATTACAGGTGTGCACCACCGTGCCTGGTTTTGATTTTTTTAACTGAAGAAAAGCATTGATTAATTTAAAATTTCCAACTGTTAATTTTGGAAAATTCCAGTACAATTAAAAGACATGTTGTCTTGTTTGGAAACTAGTACTTTGTTATAGCCCTTGTAGGAATGCTGGAGGAAAGCATGGGGATAGATGCTTGAGTAGCATATATGATCCCCAATAACACATACACACATGCACACGCACACGCACACACACACACACACAGACACACACATACATGCATAACATAATTGCTCTTCCTAGGATTTTCTTGAGCTCCCTGGATGTCATTGCCCCTCTTGGGAGAAATATGTGAGCAGAAATATCTAATTTGTGCTTGGCATAGTGTCACATGCCTGTAATCCCAGCTGTTCCAGAGGCTGAGGCAGGAGGATTGCAAGTTTAAAACCAACTTGGGCAATTTATTAAGACCCTGTCTCAAAATAAAAAATAAAAAGGACTTGGAATATAGCTCAGTGGTACAGTGTTCCAGGGTTCAATCCCCACTCAGTACTGGGGGCAATGTCTGTTTTGTTTTGTTTTTTTAAGAGAGAAGGTAGAGAGAATCAATTTTATTTAGTTTTTCATGTGACTTTTGTTGCTCCAAAACTTTATTGCATATATGGTACTGGTGTTTGAACCCATATTCTTGCTCACGCCAGGCAAGTGCTGTAACAGCTGAGCCACCGCTCCAGCCCCAGGCAATGTGTTTTCTTTTCTTTTCTTTCTTTCTTTCTTTTTTTTTTTTGGAGAGAGAGAGGAAGGAAGGAAGGAAGGGAGGGAGGGAGGAAGAGGCAGGCAATGTGTTTTCTAAGCGTAATAGGATGCTGTATGTTGAAAATTTTCTATTTGATAATTACTGATTTATTAGTAATGTAGCATAATGCTCTAAGAAACAGCCTTTTGGGGCTGGAGCAGTGGCTCAACGGTTACAGCACTTGGCTAGTGTGTGCAAGGATGTGGGTTCGAACCCCAGCACCACATACACACAATGAAGTGTCAGAGCAATGAAAGCCATGTAAAACTACATAAAATTTGATTCAGTCTTTCTCCCCCCACCCATTGCCCCCTCTCTCTTTTTTAAACAGCCTTTTATTTGAGTTTACTCTTTGACCTCATATCAGCTTGCAATCTTTTTCAGAAAAAGAAATCATCTTTAGAGAGTGGAGTCTTTTCATTTGAAGAAGAAATTGAGTTATCAAAAGGCATCATGAGGAAGGTAAAGTAGAGCTTTGCATAGTAGTCACATTGACCTTTCCTCAGGAGATTGTGGGTTTCTCAGGAATAAATATTTTATCTTGTCAGTCCTATTTTCCTGGTACTCAACATATTTGTGCATAGTAGGAACACAAATAGGGATTTGATTGAATCAATTTTCCAAGACTTGCACATAAATGAGCTCTTTGAGTTTCTATTGTATTGTTTCTTCTTATTGTTCCTTCTCCTTTTTTCTTGGAGAAAACAAGCTCTTGAGAAATGAATAGTGGTCTTTATGAATAATACCATTAATATAGTCTTTTTGTTTTTTTTAAGGAAAGAAAGGCAGCCAAGTTAAGTAAGGAAGCATTAAAAAAACTTCATAGTGAGACTCAGCGCCTTATTCGAGGTAATGCAAACCAATACAGTAAAGTTTAAGGAAAATCACAATACGTTTTTGTAAACTCAACTTGGATGTCAGTTTAGAATTGATCTTGGTGCATGGCTATTGTTCTAAAGTCCTTGCGATATTAATATAAACTGAGAAGGGTCTGGAGTGTTGGCTCAGAGGTTACGGCACTTGCCTGGCATGTGCTATAGCAGATGTGGGTTCAAACCCCAGCACCACGTGTACAACTAAGTGTCAGAGCAATGAAAGCTACATGAAAAACTAAATAAAATCGATTCTCTCTTTCCCCTCTCTCACTGTACCTTTCTCTCTTTAAAAAAAAAAGATCAGTATTTCTTAAGAACTTCCAGGATTGTTTTGATTCCACAGTTAGGTTTAAAAGCCACTGGTCTTCAAGGAGCTCTTTTGTAGTTAGCACCTGCCTTGTTAAAGCAGTATTGTTTTTTATTTCTGGTGACAGATTTGATTACACTGTTTTGTTATCTGAATATGAAGTAACATTTCATAATATATGGTATTTATGTTTGTTTGTTCTGTTCCATGTTTTAGAATCTGCACTTAATCTTCCATATCATATGCCTGAGACTAAAACCATTCATGATTTCTTCAAACGGAAACCCAGGCCCATTTGCCAGGGAAATGCCATGGCACTTCTGAAGTAAGAACCTTCTTTCCTTGTTGTTTATATTCTTCATGAAAACTCAGTTTTGTAGCAAACATCTGGTGTAAAAAGTTCAGATTCATCGCTCTTTTTAACCGACTTTAACTTACTTATGTACTAAGGGATGAAAATGTTTTAAGTTTAAGATATTTTAAATTTCCAGCTCTTTTTCCTTTCTCTAGGTCATCTAAGTATCAGCCAAGCCATCACAAAGAAATTATAGACACCAAAAATACCATTGAAGTGAATGGTGACCATCATGGCCAAGGTTCTGAGCAGACAACTGGTACAGAATATGAAACAGAAATTGGTGCACTTACTGTGGTTTCAAAGGAACCTCAGACCACTACTCAGTCAGATGAAGCTTGCAGTAAAGATCTGGTAAGCAGCGAAGAACTAGCAGTTCAGGAGAAACAGAAGCAGAGTGATGCTAAACCTTCACCTGGGGACAGCTCCATGTCACAACAGGACAAGGCCAGTGAGGAGTATCAGACTGGGGGGCTTGTGACATCTGAATCTTGTACCCTGGAGGGAAAAGGTAACCTGAAACAAACTGAAGAAATAGATGAGAAAGTAGAAGAACCCACGCAGCAAACTAAATCAGCAGTTGTGCCACCTGAAAAAGTGCGAAAGTTCACTCTGGATAGACTTAAGCAACTGGGAGTGGATGTTTCCATTAAGCCACGGCTGGGTGCTGATGAAGATTCCTTTGTGATACTTGATGAACCTGGAACAAAAAGAGGTAATCTTTTAAATTGTGGGGAGTTGCTTTGAGGTAATTTATCCTGGAAAATTTCTACTATTTGACCCTCTGGAGGACAGGAAACACAAGAGAAATCAGTAACCACACATGATGTTATTCTGCTGAGGCACAAGATATGGACAGAATTCCATTTAGATGAATTTGGCAGGATATCAGAATGCTCTAAACTTTGTTTAAAATGGAAGCCTCTTGATAGTTAATATGCAGAAGTGCATAGCTTTGTGTTATGGGATTTAAGAATTTATTTGCAACCTGAATGCCTACATTTTTCTATGATCCTGTGTCCTTCAAATGTAAACCAGGCTCACTTGCCAAGAAAATGCCTTGGCATTTCTGAAGTAGGACCCTTCTTTCCCGGTTTTCTTTTCTTTTTCTTTTTTTTTTAGAGAGAGGGACTGTGAGAGAGAGAGAAAGAGAGAAACAATTTTATTTAGTTTCTCATGTGGCTTTCGTTGCTCCAACACTTCATTGTGTTATGGTGCTGGAGTTCAAACCCATGTCCTTGCACATGCCAGGCAAGCTCTGTAACTGCCGAGCCACCGCTCCAGCCCCTTTCCCTGTTCTTAAGTCATTCATAGAAACATTATTCGGTTTTTTATAGTGGAAGAGAAACATTTTGGTTCACCTAAATTGTCTGCAAAACTGAATTTTTTTTCATTCATTCAATAAATACAGCTTGCAAAATTCTGTAGAGCATATAGCAAGATATGTCTGACGTTGATCATAACTTGAAATGCTTGTACACGAGTATCAGAAATAAGTATGTAAAAACTAATAATGACAGGAAGAAAGTGATGACATCTTCCATGATGAACCTGTAAGTTATCCCTTGGAATTGGAAAGAATTGGTTGTAGTCTCTCCCCCATCCCCCCAAAAAAAATCTGCTGATGCTCAAGTAAGTTAGTTAGTTAGTTAGGTACTGGAATTGGACTGAGGGACACTTAACCACTGAGCCACATTCCCTACCCTCATTTTATTTTATTTTGTGACAGGGTCTCACTAAATTGCTTAGGGCCTCACCAATTTGCTGAGATTGGCTTTGAATCTTCTGCCTCAGCCCAGTTGCTGGGATTACAGGAATGAGCCACCACACTGGGCTCAATCAAGTCTTTTAAATAAAATTGCATAATATTTGCTTATAACCTATGACATTGTCACACATACTTTAAATCATCTCTAGATTACTTATAATACTAATGTTACAAATAGTTTCATTGCTTAGGGAATAAGGACAAATTTCTACACGTATACTACAGATGCATTTTTCAAGTATTTTCAAGCTAAGCTTGGTTGAATTTGTAGATATAGAACTCTCAGATATATAGAGCTGACTGTATATTATTGATAACGAGAAAAAAATTAACACAAAGAAAAGGGATGAGTTTCTTCTAAGGAGTGGTTAAAGGAAGGCTTGAGAAGTAGGTGTATATAACTGATTATTCCTGCCTTCCCTTTATACTGTGAGTTGGGAATCTCCTGTCTTGTGCCTTACTTTATTCCCAGTGCTTTCTCAGTGGCTGACACGTTGTAGGCATTTGTATTTATTGAATGGATGAATGATCCCTTCCACATTGAATTTGGGTATTTCCACATTGAATAAACTTCCTGACTTGTAGATAGAGTAGGGTGTTCCCTCCTCTATGGTGAGCTTGCATGGTATGGACATGCATACAGTCTTAGACTATAATAAGACCGGGTTTGAATATGGATTATACCATGAATTGTTTAACATTGAATATGCTTATTTAGCCTCTCCAACCTGTCTTTTAAAAAAGATGAAATAAGCAGTATATGGCTTATGGACTATAGTGAAGATTTATTAATGTAATATAAGGGGCTGGAGTGGTGGCTCAGTGGTTAAAATGCTTGCTTGGCATGCACAAGGACCCAGGTTTAAACCCCAGCACCACATACACAACCAAGTGTTGGAGAAACAAAGGCCAGATGAAAAAATAAATAAAAATTGATTCTTTCTCTCTCTCCCTTTCTCTCCCTTTTTAAAAAAATGTAATTTAAATGGATAGTATAAAGAAATGCTCAATAATGGCTGCTGCTTAAAATTATTTACATTATGGGCTGGAGCAGTGGCTCGGTGGTAAGGCGCTTGCCTGGCATTCACAAGTATGCAGGTTCAAACTCCAGCACCACATATGCAACTAAGTGTCAGAGCAATGAAGGCCACATGAAAAACTAAATAAAAAATCTTTCTTTCTCTCTCTCTCTCTCACTGTCCCTCTGTCTTTAAAAAAAAAAAAAAGCTGGGCACAGGGGCTGGAGCAGTGGTTCAGTGGTTGGAGCACTTGTTTGGCAAGCTCAAGGACTTTGGTTAAAACCCCAGCACCACATGCACAACTAAGTGTTGGAGAAACAAAGTTCAGATGAAAAACCAAACAAAAATAAAAGTTGATTCTTCCTCTCTTAAAAAAAAAAAAAAAAAAAAGCCAGGGACAGTGGCACACGCCTGTAATCCCAGTGACTTGGGAGGCTGAGGCACAGGATTGCAAGTTCAAAGCCAGCCTCAGCAACTTAGGCCCTAATAATCATCCCCAGTATCTCCAAAAATAAAATAATAATTGACTAAACTTGGAGGTCTTAGACATTTTGCCATAGAAGAGAAGCCCACATGAAAATATCCAGTGTCCCTCAGCTCCAAAAGGAGACTTTCTCTTTTTCCTTTTTGATCTCTTTATAATTGCTATACTTATCAGCTAGGATCTCTTAATACAGATTCCAGATCCGAGATCCCACAGTAGTATGAAGTATTCAGCAGAGTGGGTAGGGAGTGGTGCCAGGTAGCAGCAGCTGACAGGGAGAATGGAGAAGAAAATTGTAAGATAGCAATAAGGAAAAGGGCAAAGGCTTTACTGCATTGGAGCGCTGAGATTGCTACACCCATTTATATATCAGTTGGGGGTGTGGTACAGGGGCCATCTATAAAGTGGAATAGTTGCAGCAGTTGGTTACTTTTTTTTTTTTTTAACAATCAATTTTATTCTTTTTTTTTCCATGTTATTTTGTTTCTCTGACACTGAGTTGTGTATGTGAAGGTTGGGTTCAAACCCAGCTTCTCATGCATGCCAGGCAAGTGCTGCACCATTGAGCCACTGCTCCGGCCCCTCATCACTTAACTTTCTGATTGTGCCACTTGTAGTAGTTTGTTTCACATACACACACACACAAAAAATCTTTCTTTCTTTTTTGGAGAGAAAGAATCAATTTTATTTATCTTTTCCATCTGACCTTTGTTTCTCTGATACTTAGTTGTGTATTTGTTGCTGGGGTTTGAACCCAGATCCTCACACATGCCAAGCAAGTGCTCCAACAGCTGAGCCACTGCCCCAGCCCCTTGTTATTTACTTTCTGATTGTGCCACTTGTATTAGTTTTTTTTTTTTTTTTAAGAGAGAAGGACAGTGTGAGAGGGAGAGAGACAGAGAGAATCAATTTTTATTGAGTTTTTCACATGGCTTTCATTGCTCTCACATTTAGTTGTGTACATGGGTGCTGGGGTTTGAACCTGTGTACTTGCACATGCCTGGCAAGCGCTGTAACCACCGAGCCACCGCTCCAACCTCTACTCATACTAGTTTTGTTTTTGTTTTTTTTAAGAGAGAGGGACAGTGAGAGAGAGAGAAAAAGACAGAATTAATTTTATTTAGTTTTTCATGTGGCCTTCGTTGCTCCGAGACTTTGCTGTGTATGTGGTGCTGGGGTTTGAACCCGTGTACTTGCACTTGCCAGGCAAGCAGTGTAACCACTGAGCCACTGCTCCAGCCCCTATTTGTACTATTTTTAACAGTTCCCCCCGGCCCAGGCACATACAAAACCTTTTCTCGTCTGTTCCTGAGTTACTTTACTGACAGTGATCGTCTCTTTCCTTGTTTTTGTTGTTTCTAATTGACATTGTCCATACTTAGTAAGATTGCCAATAGTAAACTGTTCAAATTAGGTAATTGAAAACTAAGTTGGGAATAGTGGTGCACACACATCTGTAATCTCAGCAACTTGGGAGGCTGAGGGAGGAGGATTGCAAGTTTGAGGGCAATCTCAGCAATTTAGTAAGATCCTTAGCAACTTAATGAGACCCTGTCTAAAATTTTTAAATAAATAAAGAGGGGCTAAGGATGTAGCTCAGTGATAGTGTCTCTAGGTTCAATCCCCAGTACTGCTAAATAAAAAAATTAAATAAAAATAAAAAGATGGAAAGCTATGAAAGAGTAAGCCCTTGAATAGTGGAGAATTAGGTATTTTTTCCCTACCAGCTTATTACTTATAAGAAGAATTGCACATATTTAGAAATTTGTAAGCAATTTAAATTTCTGTCTTTAAAATCTGGTTTTTGAAACATTGAGTAAGAATAGTTGCAGCAATCCATTAGCTTGAGTTAAGTGGTGCAAATTTGATGCAGGTGTAAGAACAAAGGGGTTTTTGTTTCTCTTTGTATTTTTTTTTCTTCTACACTGTTGAGCAAAAAAACTTACCTTATAATTCTTAATTGGAATCTTAAAGGAAAGAACTTGAACATGGCAAACTGACAAATCTGTTTTCATTTGGGTTTAGGACTGGAAGCTTTAAAGCAGCGTTTCTGGAAGCATGCTAATCCAACAACCAAATCCAGGGCTGGTCAGACAGTGAAAGTGAATATCATTGTGAAAGACTTGGGCACTGATGGAAGGGAAGAGCTAAAGACAGATGTGGTACCTGTGACTTTGGCAGCTGAGAAACTGGATGGAGCAAGCCACACAAAACCAGGTATTTGATTTTTTTATGGCTATCAAAGATTTTTTTTAAATTTTTAATCAATTTTTATTGAGCTTTTCACATGGCTTTTGTTGCTCTGACCCTTAGTTGTGTACGTGGGTGCTGGGGTTTGAACCTGTGTACTCGGGCATGCCAGGCAAGCGCTGTAACCGCCAAGCTACTGCTCTAGCCCCTATCAAAGATCTTGTAGTGAAAAATTTTATAAATCTTTTTCCTTGGAGACTTTGGAGATTTAACAGCAAAATCTCAGTATGCTTCATATGTAGCATACCTAGAAGTGTGGAGTGGGGAAAAATGGCTTTATTTCTTAAAATAGCATTTATCAAAAGCAATAAGCTGAGAATGGTGACACGCACCTGTAATGCCAGCTACTCAGAAGGGTGCGGCAGAAGGATTGCAAGTTCCAGGACAGCCTCAGCAATTTAAGGAGATCCTGTCTCAAAATAAAAAATAAAATGGACTGGGATATAGTTTATTGGTTAGAGTATCCCTGGGTTCAATACCCAGCACTGCAAAAAAAAAAAAAAAAAAGCAATAAATATTCAAATATTCACTGTAGAAAAATATGTAGAAAGAATAAACAAGAAACGTAATTCTCTGTCAGAAGCAAGTTCTGTAACCATATTTTCACTAAATTCTGTGTTTGTATGTATTGAAAACAGACAAGAACAGCAGTAGTAGACTTGGGTTATAACTCAGTGGTTTGCCTAGCACATGCAAGGCTCTAGGTTTGATCCCAGCACTGGGGAAAAAGGATATGAGAAGAAGACAAACAAAAAACTAGAGCAGTAGTGCAATCATATCAGGCATTCTGCTTTGTAATCTGTTTTTTTATTCTGCCAATGTATTAAGGACAGTTCTAGTGTTCCCACCTCCATCTTGAAAATACAAGCAATATATCACATGGAAATAATTAAAACAGTGGCAAAAAGGTATCAAATGAAAAGTTAGTCTCCCAAGAGGTAGATGTTAACAATTAGTGTGTCCTTATAGGAAAATTTTGATGAAAATTCCATTTTGTATGTTTGTATCATTGGCTATTTATTCTCTGCCAGACATGGTTCTAGTTGTTCCACATACTTTAATCCTCACAACCCATGAAGTAAATAACAACATCTTTATTTTATAACTAATGAAAATGATATGTGAACACTCCCTGCACTTACTCAAGTTTACATTGTTTCTAAGTGGTAGAACCTGTAGCTTAATCTACTCCAGGGCTCAGAGTCACATTGTATTGTTTTGTTTTTTTTTTAAAGAGAGCGGGAAAGTGAGAGAGAAAATCAATTTTATTTAGTTTTTCATCTGGTTTTCGTTGCTCCAAAATTTATTTGTATATATAGTGCTAGGGTTCAAACCCGGGTCCTCCTGCATACCAGGCAAGCGTGATACCCCTGAGTCACCGTTCCATCCCCACATTATATGGCTTTTGAGCTTTTTTTTAACTATGTCTTAATATTCTGTTGATTGACTATAAAATGATTTATTTAACCATAGTCCTAATGATAGATACTATGTCTGTTCCAGTTTTTGGTTACTGCATTCAATGTTGCATCTTAGTACTACATATATATTGGTGTATCTAGATGCAAAATTTCTTACAATGGAATCATTGAGTCAAATTTTTATATATACCATTTAATTATCCTTCAAAATGGTTGCACTAATTTACATTCTAAATCATAGTAAGAATTTCTATTTCCCCATGTTAATAATGGGTACTATAAAACTTTTAGTTTTTGTCAATCATATATATCATAAATTATCTTATTTTTATTTGTTTCTTTAATTAGACATTAATTAAGCATTATTTTCAAATTTTTATTAATAATATGTTTATTTTTCTGTAAACTACAGTTCATATCTTTTGTTTTGTTTTTTGTTTTTAAGAGGGAGAGAGTGAGAGAGAATCAATTTTATTTTATTTTTATTTTTCATCTGGTCATTGTTTTCCTGACACTTAGTTGTGTATGTGGTGCTGGAGTTTGAACCCAGGTCCTTGCACATGCCAGGCAAGCGCTCCAACAGCTGAGCCACTGCTCCAGCCCCATCTTTTGTCAGTTTTACTCATTTCTTTT
>PVKS010037873.1:0-18336 GCA_004027875.1 Aplodontia rufa
AAAGAGGAGGACAGTGAGAAAGAGAGAGAGAGAGAGAATCAATTTTTATTGAGTTTTTCACATGGCTCTTGTTGCTCTGACATTTAGTTGTGTACGTGGGTGCTGGGGTTTAAACCCGTGTACTCATGCATGCCAGGCAAGCACTGTAACCTCTGAGCCACCACTCCAGTTCTGATTTCTGTCTACTTTGACGACCCTGTTCAGATTCCACTTCTCATATGATGTGATGACTTCCCTACATTCTGATTTTTAAGGTGCTTTGAGGAAAATCTGCTTCCCCAAACATGTTGCACTATATTGTAAGCCATTTCACTAGTAAGAGAGTTGTAAGATCAATTACAGATTTTCCTGTGCTGATAATGAACACAGGCATGGGCTAGGCAGACTGACCTTCTACAGTGAGGATGGTAAGGAAACAGTCTGAGCAAAACTAAGAGGAAATAAGGAAGAAAAGGGGAGTGGGGAGAACACAAAAGTGAGAAGTTAGAGAAGTGGGGGAAAGGCAGACCATCAATAAGGCCACCACGGAGGCAATGTGTTAAGTGATCAAAGCAAGACCTGTAGGAAGGGTTTGAATGCATAGGCTAGAGAACTCACAGGGCTGTCCTGCCAAATAAATGTGAGTGCTGAAGATAGAGAATAATTTGTTGGTGGAATTTTATAGACTAAGGTAGAGTCTAGGAAATTTGCTGTAGCTGTAGTTTCAATATCTATTAGACACAAATTCAAGCTGAAACCAAGAAGTAGATCCAAGATCCCCACACTTATGCTTCTTCCCTGATGAAAATGTGTCAGATGAGCTCAGACTAGATATGGGAATAAGGAGAAAAGAGCAGTCTTGGAAGAGCCAATTGTGCTATTAAGGTGTGCTACCTAAAATAAATAATGTGAGATACTGTAATGACATCCTAAGTATAACTTACGACCACCTTCCTCCACCCCACCACTGTTTTTACCCTCTAATCGGAGGATGATGCATGTGTTCTACCACAGAGGATGCTGGAGGGCAGGGAACCTCCAAAGTGAGAGAGGATAAGCTCCCTTTGCCTTGGATATGACAGTGAAGATGACATAAATTCCACTTGTTAACTGTTGCTCTCCAGACTCTAATAATGGGATGGATTCAATGCCCAATTCTACCAATTAGAAATTTCCACAGCCTCATGAAATGTGTCTGACTCTCAGGGTGGTGGCACCGAACCTCTTGTAGTCACTTCCAGCTCTGAAATACCATGCACACTGAAATGTTTGTTTCAGGGCTCATCATCTGTCATCCAACCTTGTCAGTCATTGGACCCAATTCCTCATCATATGGACCCACACGTTGAATCCAACCCTTTTCCTTAATTTCCACCATACCCAACCAACAAATCAATAAAATAAAACCATCACTGACATGCTTGTATGAATAGAAGACTTTGTTAAATATTGGGGCTGTGGCAGGATATACATCACAGAAATGTGACTTAAAATCCATCATAGATATTCTATTCTTAAAGGTCTCTTGACCACTTCTGTGATTCAGACTCTAGTCTTCCATCATATTCTTTATCCTCTGCTGGGTTTTTTTCTCTCCCACACTTCAAAAATTCTGTTGATTTCTCATGCAAAGAAAGTGAATAATCTCTTTAGTTACTCTGGCTCTTGTCAATACATATCATTAGGGGTTCATCTTCTACCTCAAGAAGCAAAGTTTATTATGTGAATGCTTAGATCTCACACATAAAGAATTCTATCTAAATTTCCAGTGAATTTGTCATTTTAAATTTCATTGAAGAACTATTTACTTAGTGACTATTAAGTTTAAAGACACAAAGATGTTCATATAAACATTTCTAATAATGCAAAACTGGAAATACTTAACTTCCAACTAGAGATATCTGAGTAAATTCATTATGGTTTAGTTATTCGTAGAGATCCATACTCAGTAGGGATCATAAAATTTAATTCAATTGCAACTCCTATGTGCAAAAACAAAAAAACAAATAAACCCTGTGATTATTGTATTTAACTTCCACTTCTCTGGTCTTATTCCATGGATTGGGGATGGGAGGTGGGATGTTTGGTTATTGTTTGATATGATTTGAAGTTTAATTTGTGTTGATAATTTATGGTTGTATTCAGTCTTCTTGGATAACAGGTTTAAATTTCTCACATAGTTGCACTTCTCCTGCTTCCCTTATCAAGATGGCATGTGGTGTCATGGGAGCATCCTACAGGTCCCTTGGCAGCAAAACAAAGAAGAGGTGCCCTACAGTATAGTGTTGGCTTCCCCCTCTGGTCTTGAGCAAACCCAAGGTTGCTCTGTGTGTTGTTGTCACCCACTGATGCAGAGTGCCCCTAGTTTAGCTCAGCCTCATCTCTTGGCCTGTCCAAACCCTGAGTATCCTTGGCTCAATCAGCTGACCTCAGCTTCCAATGGCTGAATGTCCTCAAGTGGTTGTCATAGACTCCATCCAGCTCCTGGCCTTACAATCCACCCACAAGTCCTGTTGCTAAATCACCTGCTCCACCACAAGAAACCCCATTACAGGCTCAGTGGCTTTCAACTCAACATGGGCATCCCTAGCAAATAAAGGAGATTCTAGGAAGTGCCAATCAGACTCTTCTTCAATATGATCTGACCACATAACACCCTCTCCTAATAAGCCTGGGCTGCCCTCACTGTGCCCAGATGTCTCCTCCCAAGTATCCCAAAAAGGAATGGATAGGGAGAAATAAAAACTTCCTGGAGGATGTTGCTCCCTCAACTTATAAATGCATGCTAAATGGGGACCCATGTTTAATTTTTTTATTGTCTCCCTTTTCTCTTCTCTGTATCCCACCTCCTCCGGAACATAAGAGCAAGCTTTGATTTTGTTTCCTTTCGTCCTATGCATATTCTGCATCTACTGAGCAACAACCTGCAGGCTTTGCTATTGAGGAAAGAACAAGCATCCTCTCTACACCATGGAAAACACCATGTCTGGGTTGCCCAGGCTTCATTGTAATATGCAAGAGAGGGCAGTGGACAAAAAAATATAATAATTCCTTTCTCTTTCAGCATGTTCCTATTTGTATGTCAGGAATATTAGTAATGTTAGAAAAACTGGGCATATGGTAAAACAAACAAGTGGTCAGAGGTGGGTGAGCAAGACAGACTTTACACCCATGGAAGGGTGGGCTTCCAAGGGTGATTCTGTACCATGTATGCGCATGTGCGCGTGCACACACGCACACACACATACACACACACACATGCCCTTCACTCCAATTGGAGGAGCTCAGGGGTACAATCTATATAATTGGCTAATATAAGATGGGAGATGGGGCAGGTACTGGAAAAGGTTACAGGAAGTGGGCAGTGCTTACAGGTGCAATGAGACACATTTGGGGAGTTTTAAACATGGCTTTTTCCTAGGCTCATGGCTCCCTGATTTAAGATGGCTTCAAACTTGATATAGGAAATACGCTATTGTTGTATTACAAACTTTGACAGAAAAGACAACAAGAGAACATATATCTCACATGAATATTAAATACTACCTCAGTCTTTCTCCTAGCATTACTCTCAGGTCAAGCAGGTAGATCTCCTGGCCAAGGTAAAAAGATAAATGTCAAGTACTCAGGAAAACCAAAGAGAAAAGTATGTTAATAATTAAGAGTTCATCTCCATTATAGAATATTCATTCTAAAATATATATATGAAGTTTTTCACAACATAGAAAAATAAATATGTTCGAATGCCATTGGGAAGAAAGCAGGATAAAAAAATATGGGGGAAATAAATCACAAATACATTATTAAAATGTGTATAGAGAAAAGGTTGAGAGGAAAAATCTCAAATGTCCTTAGTGTTGACTGCTGACTATGATTGTTGACTTATCTATTTCCTGATGTTTAAAAACTTCTGTGATGAGAATATGTTGCTGCTATCATAGTAAACAAATTTAATTTTTTTAGTTGTAAGTGAAAGTTTTTTAGTTTGTTCAAAGTAAATTTAAACAAATACTTTTCTTGCAATTTGTTCACTCATTTACTAAATATTTATTGAGAAGCTCTGTTCTAGTCAGCTTTTTTGCTGCCATGACCAAAGGAACTGATAAGAACAATTACAGGAGGAAAGATTTATTTGTGAGTTCACGGTTTCAGAGGTCTCAGTTCATAGATGACCAACTTTATCGCTCTGGGCCCTGGGTGAGGCAGGACATCATGGCAGGAAGGTATGGTGGAAGAATACAGTTTAGGAAATGGTTCCAGGAAGCAAAGAGAGACTTTCCTCACCAGGGAGAAATACATACCCCAAAGGCACAACCCCAATGACCCAGCTCCTCCAGTAACTCTACCTGTTGATAGTTCATCCCTTCTGGGGGTGGGATTAATGCACTAATTAGGTTAAGGGTCTCACAACCCAATTGTTTCACCTCTAAACTTTTCTTGCATTGTGTGACACAATGAAAGAAAGCTTTTGGGATCACTTCACAACCAAACCACAGCAACCTTCCAAATTCCTGGGATTTTATGTGTTATGGGTTAAAGGAGGCAACATCCCTGTCCTTCTGTTTTTTTGTTTTCTTTTTTTTTAACATTCTTTCAGGAAAGAGGTAAAATGATGGCAATGTCAAATTAGACCAGTTCAAAGTTAAAGGTATTATAGAAATATTATTTGGAGTATAGCATATGCTAACTTATCCTAGTATTGTACTGCATACTATATACAGTACATACTGACAGTGTAGTATATTTATAAATTTATTGAAAATATATAGTATAGGGGCTGGAGAGGTGGTTGTCTGGTGGTACAGCACTTGCCTGGCACGTGCGAGGATCAAGGTTTGATACCGAGCACCACATACATAACTTAGTGGAGGAAAAACAAAAACCAGATGAAAAAATGAAGTTGACTCTCTTAAAAAAAAAAAGAAAATACATAGTATAGATAAATATGTACTTTATAAAAAACTACTATGTATTTGTTAAATATAATTAAGCAATGATATAGAGACCTTTCCAAAATAAGAGTTTTTAGAGAAGTGAGCGCAGCATCTATACGCATGCATATATACTGTCCCTGCGTGCCTCTTTCTGGAGGAATACCTAAGTCACCCGCAGCAATGTTTTTCTTTGGGGAGGGGTCCCTGGGGAACTGAAGAAAAGAGATAGAGCAGATTTGCTTGGGATATTTGAATTATTTAAGGTTTGCTTGTAGTGCCTACCTTAATAAAAAATAATTATATATATATATATATATATATATTTGAAATCATATCTGTTCATATAAACCATGCAGTCTCCATATCTTTGGAGCAAATATTTAAAGGTAATTTTGATTATCTATTTCAGTTATTTCTATGAAAAATTGTCAACATTCATTCAATGCTATATTTAGAGGATGCTAAATATCCATCTAGTCCCCCAAAAAAGAATAGAAAACTTTTGGACACTTAAATAATCTTTGCATATTTTTGTTCAACACCTGCTTAATGAGCCAAAAAGCTTTCAGGAAGAAAAATAAACAGCTATTTGAAAAACCTGAAAGTCTTTGAGTAGGAGGCACCTCTGCACCCAGGAAGTCCAAATCTCACAATAAGCACCCCTTTAACATATGCGCTTCTCTTTTTTTATATAAATGGCAACAAAACCTGTATCCTTCATGAGATAACCTACCCTGCCTATGGGCAGTTCAAGTTACTAGAAAGGCCTTTCCTGTCTCAGGTGAAAACCTATCATTACCTGCTGAGTTTCTTCCTCCTTTGGCATCTTCGATATTCACCAGTAGCCTGTCAAAGGCTAGCCCCTCCAGCCCCAGTCACCACCTGATCTAGGGTTTATCACTGATAATCTTCTCCTTGGAGGGCAGACCTGGGATTTCCTCTTTGAAGCTCCTCCTGCAATGAGCAGTACTGGAAATTGAACCCAAACCTGGAACATACTGCCTCTGAGCAAGATCCCTAGCCCTTTTAAAAACTTTTGAGACAGCATCTCACTAAGTTGAGCAGGCTGACCCCAAAGTCACCATCCTTCTGCCTCAGCCTCCTGGGTATTTGGGATTACAGGCCTTGCCTCCAGGCTCAGCTAAGTTAAGCTAACAGGCTTAACTTCTGTTGCACTGAATGAGAATTGTTTTCCAATCGCCCTCTGGGTCCTGACATCATTTTTTTTTAAGTGCTAGGGAATCAAACCCAGAGCCTGTGCATGTTAGGCAAATGCTCTACCACTGAGTGCACTCCCAGCCCCTCCTGACCATTCTTAAGTAAATGGCTTAGAAATAGCAAAAAAGAAAAAGAAAAAGAAATGATAGGGAGTAAAGCTAGTAGCAAGGTGTGATCAACAAGAAAACAGCGAGACCTTCCTGTTCCTTGTCAGGCCAGGCCATTCCCTGTGCACCTTTAGCAGGCAGCGCAAATGGAGGACTTCCCCCTGCAGTCTTCAGGCCCTGTGCTGTATTTAATGTTCTTCAGCTGTGTGGCAGGACTGATCCGGCCATCATCCTTATCTAATCATTTTATGGGCATTAAGCCGCCTTTGGCTGAGCCGGTTACCAGCTGCAACACTCCAGGAAAGGACACAACCCTACTACAATGAAGCACATGACGCTCATGGAACCTGTATATGCATCTGTGATCGGGTATCCTAGGCTCATGCCCCTACTCTGGAGTGCAGAACTGCACCCGGTCAGCTGGAGGCGACTGCTCCCTGAAGGTGCAAACCATTAGGGTTTTAGATAAAGTTGGTGAAATTCTTTCCCATGGCAACATAACTTTCATGGTCTCTGGGTGAAATGCAGACAGCTCGCTGCATCATTTGAAAGTCAAGTTTTCCTGAATTTTAGACAATGACCACAGCTTTACTACAAGCAGTGGTTACCTTGTTTGTGGCATCAGCCTCCCTCTGCAGAAAGATGCAGCACCCTGCGGTAGTCCAAAGGTATTCCAAGCATGTTTTTGCTTGAAAAGATAATCACTGCATGCCTCTCTTCATGCTCATCCTCTTCTCCACGTGCTTTGCTTGGCTGCTGGCATATGTTCATTCTGCAACTCCTGGCAGCTGCTAGTCAGGGCAGGAGGAATCCAGCACATAAAGAATGTATATTATGCAAACCATTGCAACCGGAAACATCGATATCTCCTGTACCCTGCTGAGAACCAATGGCACATTTTTTGCAACCAAGTCCATATATTAAACTGGTCTATGTCCTAGGCATAAACTATTAGCTTGACAGAGAGAGACAGGCAGCGTGGTAGAAGGGTTAGTAGCATTGGTACTGCAGCCAGCCTGGGTCTGGATCCCAGTTCTAAGCCCTATTGTTTGTTCTTCAGCAAATTATTACTTTCTACCCATACACACACACACACACACACACACACACACACACACACACATATGTATGCTGCTAAAAATCCTTCAGTGGTTCCCCCTGACCCTCAGCATAAAAGCTAAAATCCTTGCCAGGCCCTACATGTCTAGCCCTGCCTATGCCCTCAGCCTCATCTCATTCTGCATTCTTCCTTTCCTTTGAGATCCAGCCACATCAGCTTATTTTAGGTCATGAGCTATCCCACTCAAGCCTTTGTATCACTATTTTCCATCGCCTTGCCTTGGTAACTCCTGCTTGTCCTTCAAATCACAGCCCAGTTGCTTTCCTGAGTCTTTGGCTAAAATTTGGTTTCTTTTTCAAGAGTTCTCGGGCAATAATGTACTTTTCCTTCCAAGCTGTACCTTTAATTAGATATACTTTGGTGTGGTCTTTGAAAATATCTATCTTGCTAAAAGACTAAAAACCTCCAGGAAAGCAGTGACTCAGGACAATGACCAGTCATGGTTAAGTGCTCAGTAAGCATTTTGAGAACTCACTGAGCAACAGAAGATTTTCGTTTGTTTAGTACTTCCCCATAAGCTACCTCATTTAGCATTCATCCAAACCTAAAAGTTGAGGATGACATCCCTTTGCAACATTCAAGGACAAGAGACTGAGGGACTTGGGGTTTGTTCAAGACCATGCCCAGAAGGTAAATGCAGAACTTAAAGTCAAGTATTCTCACTGGAAGTCAAGCTTCTTTCCACAAGTGCTTTTGACAGCTTCTCTGTAATAGTCCTCTCTCCCTGCACAGAACCTTCAGCTAGAGAGCTATTCATTTCTGCACCAAGATGTAGAATTGGTCTAAATCAGAGGCCCTGTGTACCTCGAATAAGTTACCATGAGCTCTGCTTCTGATATTTCTGCCTTGCTTGTCCATCCTAACCTGAGAAGGAAGGAGAGGGAGAGAATTTGTGCCTTCTGCATCCACCTCAACCTCCCCCGTCCCCGACCCACACCACCCTACCAGTCTCCAGTGGAGACCACCAGCACCCAAGCACCAGCACTTTACCTCATCAGTCAGGGACACAAAACAACTTTCCACAGTTCAAACAAAGGGAATGTGATGCAGGCATTTTGTTACAAAAGAGGATGATGAAAGAGATGACAGATGACAAAAGAGGCTGATTAACCAAAGAGAGACTGGGCAGCAACTCCCAAAGGACTGCAATAGTAGGAAGAAACTGCTACCCCCAGGATAGGGTATAAGAATAAACAAAGGAGGAGCCTTACCAGAAGCCAGGAGCCCAGGTCACCCTGAGCATACAGGTGAAGGTAGGAAGGATAATGGCCCCTCAAAGACGACCACATTCGAATCCCCAGGACTTGTGAACATGTTCTTACGTGGCAAAGGGAGCTTTGTAGATGTGATTAGGTACAGTATTTTCAGATGGGGAGATTTTTACCCTTGATTTTTTACATCCTATATTTTTTTAAGGTGGATTCAATATCATTTACAAGGGTCCTAACAAGAGGGAAGCAAGTAGGTCAGAATCAGAGAAGGCAATGTAAGGTCGAAAGTAGAGGTTGTAGTGATGTGACCACAATCCAAGGAATGTGGGCAGCCCCTAGACGCTGGGAAAAGAAAGGAAACTAGTCATCCCCCGGAGCCCTCAGAAGGAACTCAGCACTGCTGACACCTTGATTTTATTCTCAGAAGACTAACTGCTGACTTCTGATCTCCAAAACCGTAAGATAATACACTTGTGTTGCCTAAGCCACCAGGTTTGTGGTAATTTGGCACAACGGCTGGAGGAAACTAATACACCCAGCTTACTCCTTCTTTCCACTTTTCAGTCCTTCCTGTAGCTGAACCCAACAGGAAGAAAAGTGGCAGAGAAGCTAGGGGAACAGCCTGAAAGAAAAGGATGTGGAGGCAAATGTACCCAGGACTACTATACCCTCTTTATATATAAATCTTTCTGTTAAGTTTGTTCTGATCTAAGTGGGAAAAAGACTGACATTAAAAGCTTTCAACAATGAGAACATGTACGTATAAAAACAAGGCTCATTCTCTCCTGGTTCATTCAAATTCCATTGCTTAATTATTAGAACCAACGATCTGGTCAACTGGTGTTTCATGAGCTAGTCTGGTAATTTTATGGAGTTCTATTATTTTTCTCATTTTATTAGCATGTAAATCAAAACAGATGACATCACCTCATCTTTGTCAATGGTACCAGTAACCAAACACAATCTATAAAATGAAAGTATTCCAAAAAACAAGCACTACCAAGTTATCGTGTGTGCTGGCTGCCACCACTGCCTTGTTTTCTGGATCATTCCTTGATGTGACTTGGCAGCCCATCTCCATCAGCTCTGTGGTTGAAAAAAAAAATGGGTCATTGCACTATGACAAAAGGACATTCATTGAAAATATAGCAATTAAGAAAAGCTTGAGTTCCAGTGGTCTCAAATGCCCAAAGGAAGCTTGTACTTGCAGTGTGTGGATGCCAGGAGCAGACAGACTGACAAAGCAACACCAGCTCCACCAGCAGCCCACCAGGGACAGGTTTAAGAATCCAATCAGACAGAAGGAAGAGCTGAAAGTCACTGATGGAGGGGACATGAGGCTCTGGGGGGGATAAAGGGGGCTGTTTTTTGCATTACTAGCATTTAAATGAAACATTCTGGAAACTCCAGTCTCAGGACCTAAAAATAGGGCATTGCAACAAAAGACTCAATGATAAAGTTTTCATTTATGAAATTTTACTTTTGCCTACATGGTATGGGAATAGAGAAGCCTGGCATGCTGTAAAGGCAAAGCTTCACTAGTTACACACACACACACACACACACACACACACAAATTAGAGGAATTCATAAATAAAATAAACTAGCAAAAGCTGAGGGTCAGTGAAGCTGGGTGACTGGTACCCTAGTGATCTTTTAATCTACCGTTGTGTTTAAAAATTACCAGATAAAGAGGAAAAGACGATGCTGATTTCATTGGATGCAGACTTTTTTTCCACTCTCATTTTCTAAACACATTCATCAGTTTTCACCATATCTGTGTATCTGGGGAACCAGAGCCATGGTGGACATCAGCAGGAGCCTGCGCTGGCAAAGCAAGGGTGGTGCTGGCATTGGGGCATGGCCGAAGAATGGGCAGCAGACTAAAAGGGGTGACAAGAACAAGGTAGGAGCAACCTCTGCACTGAGAGACACTAAGAGGGACCATACTCTGGGACCAGCTCACTGTACTAGAGGATCACCAGCACCAAGGGACATTTAGGTACTATTACAAGTTCAACTCAGAAAGCATTTACTGAACTCTCATCGTTAGCCAGGTCAAGTGGTTCATCCCTGAGCATACATTGGGGTGACAACATGACAGCCTCTAAATGCTACTCCCTGCAATAACTGAAGTTTGTCTTAAAAAGCTGAAGAACGTTGACGGAATTGCCTGCAAATCATTCATCTCAGTGGTATTAACAGAATGGAGAAAAAGCCTTAAAAGACAAATTCTTCACATGCTGCTACTGTGCAGGCAGTGGGTGGAGGGTGAGCTATTGATATGCCAGCTCCGTTCAGCAACAATTGTTAAAAAGTAAGGTGAAACTGCTTTTCCACAGAGTAGTGAGGTGGTCAAGACACGCACTATGAATGAGCTGACTAATTTTCAGTGTTCACAGGACATAACAAGAAAGTGGAACACAGTGAGAAAGAGATTCATGCCAATCGCATTTTGGAACAAATGTCTGACAAATCACAAGGGTCATTGGCTCCAGTCTTGCCTAGCTCTGTCACTGCAGGGAATGGGGGATGGGCAGTGAGGAAGTAACCCAGGATTGATAAAGGGCAGTGAAATGCCCTATCCAGCTAAAGCATTGGTCCCCTCCCCCTTCTTTTCCTTCTTAACAGCTGGCCCAAAGGACCTAAACTTAGCAAGGGCGAGGTGTAGGAAACTAGATAGTGCATTCTACAGTTGGATAGGAAATACTGGGCTCAATGTGTTTAAGGTTAAGATTAATTCCTCACTTCCTCTGAATCTATTTTAAAAACAGCGCAAAGGAAGGCATATGCTTTCTTCTAACAAAATGACAGAAGATCAAAGGATAAACATGATCTGTATGTCAACCCTTTGACTCCTGCCATGGCCCTTTGCCTACAGAATAAAAAAAAAAAAAAGTATTCTATCATTGTGGTTAAAACTTGGTTGCCTGTGTTTATTCAGAAAATTCAGTAGTGGCAACAACCAAGAAAGTGTTGAATCGTGATTGGCTGATTTGACCGGAACCAGTAGAACAAAGGAAAAATTGAGTGGTTCTGTTCTTTAACTTCTACTTCACAGCAATAAACAAAGACCACAAGTCTGTCTCTCTGCAAGAGGGAGTTGAGCTTCAAGTCTGTGGGACTGCTTTCCTGAAAGCACAAATCTGTCCACTGTTTAGAGAGAGTCACTTTTTCTGATTTGCAGTACCATCCTAATTAATGCTGGCTCATTATTATGCCCTGTGTTATTTAAATAAGAGCTCCTTTTCTGCAGAGCCACTCATTAGGACTGATTTAATTGAATTTGAGAAGGAAAGGGATGGCTGCCTTGGGAAGCAAAGCAATGAGGCTTCTGAAAGAGCAGCATTTGACCAGGGACCTACAAATGACACCTGTGTCAGAAATGAACGGTAGAGGAAGAAAGAAAGCAGATCTTCGCTAGCCCCTTGTTGCTCCAGAGTGGTTTTTCCCTGCATCTGCATCTGCCTGTTCCTCATCAGTCGTTTTTGATGTCCCACTGAGCTATGGCTCCCTTTGAGTTTTTCAACACCCCACATGTCTGAGAGAAATTTCATTCCATCCAGGATCCCTTTCTTATAAAGAAAATCAGTTCAGAAATTGGCAGGTCATAAAGTCCTAATGATTCCAAATTCCACCAAGTGCTCTGGATTTTTTTTCCAAAGTCATTTTTGACATGGGATGGAATGTAGTCTTTCTTTGAATAGGGTGCGATTATCAGATTATCAAGACCACTCCCAATCATCGATTAACTCACTGTGAACAATTCTCGAGTTCCGCATGTGTATCGGGTGCTGCTCTAGGCAATGGGGATTAGTGTTGAACAAGGCACAAAAACAGCTGCCCAGGGAGATGACACCCTGGTGCAGTGAGACGGACAACAACCATGAAATCACTTAAGTGAACACAAGGATAGTGCCATGAAGAAACTAAAAGGAGGTGGCGCAGTTTGTAACTTCTGGGCAGCGGACTTAGCTCAGCAGTTCAGGGAAAACTGTCTAGGGGCTGCTGAGAAGTGAATGATTTGAAGGAGCTATGCAGGGACCAAGCAGAACCTTCTCGTTGGGGCACAAGTTCAAAGGCTGCAAGGCAATGACAGGCACAGAGCATCAAAGGAGTGAGGCCAGCAGGGCAGCAGTGCAGGGAACCCGGGCGAAGGGAGGGTTGTGAGGGCACAGGCAGCACCAACTCCTGCAGGACCTCATTTGTAGGTAGCAGTCTTAACCTTGTGTTTGGGTTTGGTTTTATTCTCAGTGTGATGGGAAAGCAGTGTGGGGAGAGGGCCTCAAACAGGAAGGTGACATGATCTGGTTTGAATTTTTATCCTTCTAGCTGCTAATACTGGAGGAAGAGGATGAGTGGAAGGAATGAGACCAGTTAGGAAGCTATCATACTACATGAGCCAAATAATTAAAGATACTAGCACAAGAACAATTAGCATGCAGGGTGCTCTGACCGTACCCCAAGCATTGTGCTAATCCCTTTGCATGCAGTGCCTCGTTTATTTTCCTAATACCTCACATGAGAAGTTAACGGAGATTAAATGACCCATTCAAGGTCACATATCAGGCAATCTGACTCGTGTATTCACCTGTCTTGGAACTTCAGCAACGAAGGCTACGTGAACCCCGGAAAGAAATCCTCTTGAGGCAACCAGACACACCCTTTTTTATATATCTGGTGCATCCTGGAATTGGAAATTACTTGTGCTGCTAATATTATTATCTTGTGTGGGTGCATGAAAGAGGGTGTTTTGTAAGCAAATGTCAGTGAAAAATGGTAAGTAGCAGAGAGGAGCTGAGCGAATGCTCCCATGCCCTCCAACTCTGTGGTCTTTGGGACTCAGGAGAAGGAGCAACCTCTGCTGAGAATCCTGCCCTTGCCGGGTGAGCTGGTTTGCAGTTAAATGGGGGGAATGTGCTGAGCTGAGCTGGCAGGAGAGGGTGGGGATTCCAGAGGACACACTGGAAAGGCTGGCAGACAGCAGGGCAGTGGGAGATGGCTCAGGGGCTACGATACACAAAACAACCCAGGATAGGAGGCCGTGGGAGGGTGCAAGTTCCGATGGCTTGTGTTTTAGGTGGTGGCCACACATGACGGGGATGAGAAGCAGGAAACTGCCTGGGCTCCTGGTCCAAACAGAACTTCGGTGAGGAAGTCTCTGCCCGCAGGACTCCAGGTACTCTGGGAGCCTCAGCAGCCAGTTCCCACCTGTCATTTCTCTGCCTCACACCACTTACGTAAGTGTGACACACTGTTCTGAATACATGATTGAAAAGTTTTCATGTGGCGTTTTTAAATTTAATCTCTTGTACTCAGCCCTAAAAAAAAAAATTAATCCCTCTACTATAATGACAATAGTTCATCAGAGGACACGAACCTCACCTTGGAAAATATTACCCACTAACCATGGTAACAGAGAATAATGGAATAAAATGGAGGAAACACTGGCAAGATTTTTTCTGCTTTTCTAAAATATAGAACTATATAGTTGACACATTGATGATCTTAGCATCTTTTCCCAGTGAATTTAGGAATTCACATAGAAATTATTAAGGCAATCCTGAAAGAATTTCGATATACACTGTTATGATTTAAATATGAGCAATCCTCATCCCCAAAAGTTCATGTGTGAGAAAATGCAAGGATGTTGAGAAATGAAATGAGTAGATGAGGGGAGTTGTGACCTAGTCAGTGGATTCATCCACCAATATGGATCCACTGGGTGGTAACTGTAGGCAGGTAGGGTGTAGCTGGAGGACGTAGGCCACTGGGGGATATGACATTGGGTCTGCATCTTGTCCCTGGTAAACAGAGTTCTTTCTCTGCTTCCTGGTTGCCATGTCTGAGCTGCTTCCCTCCACCATGCCCCTCTGCACGATGTGCTGTTTCACCTGTGTCCAGAGACAGAGTCAACCAATCATGGGTCTGAAACCACAAGCACAAATAAACTTTTCATCTTCTATGCTATTCTCGTCAGGTCTTTCACGCACAGTGACAAAAAAGCCGACTAAAATACATATTCTACTGAAAATAAAAACCTTCTAAGTAAAGGAATAACAGGTGCCCTTTGGGTTTCTTTAGGATGTCTGAAAAAAAAAAAACAGATCTTATCTTTCAGCCTGCCTTTTGAATAAGCAGGGTTGTGAGAACTGTGAACCAGCAAAGGTGTGAGGTGCAAGTCTGACTGCTAGATATCATTCCTTGGGGAAGACGCTCCTGATGCCCCTGCCACACCGCCCATCTGTCTGCATCCAGTGTCCCTTCTACATGCTCGCCTGGGTGGTTTTGGTCCTTACGTCAGTTTTCTCTGGCTCTCTCGTCTTAGATGATGCCCTCCTTCAGAGAGGAGCCCCTGTCTTCATTCATCTTAGAATCCCAAACACATGTATTACATGTGTTCACAAAATGACAAGAGGGACATTCCCTTCCTTTTAATTTTCTATCTCGGTCTTATCTTAAAACTTGGTTAAACTCTTCCTGTTCTTTTGTGGTAGGAATAGAGAGATGCTCCAAAACAAAGGATGAAATAATTTTACTGAAATTTTTGGGAAACAGTAATTAGGAAAGAAATCCAGATGAGGGATGAAAACTAACATTTCAATGCATCATGTGCCAGAAAATATGCTAGGTGGCCTCACCTGAACATCTCATTTAATCCTTCTGACCCTTCATTCCTAAAAGCTTGTTCTCACATTAAAGCACTCACACATTAACCCACAGAATGACTTCCAGTAAAAAACTTGACTAAATTTGAGCAAATTCATTACATATTACATGGTTACCAAAATAGGTTTTTAAATAGAATAGTACCCATTCTGCCAATTCTAATCCCAAGAAGGCAAATCCAACATCAGAAGCCAAGGTACCATTACTTGTATCTGGATCATCCACCCCTGGGCAATAGGTCAGAGAATGAAGATAATTATATACTTTCTGGGTAATTATCTGTGATGAAACATTCTGTAAATGTGTAAAATATCAGTGAAACTGCACTTTGGTGTCAGCTATTACAAGAATCTTACAAATTTCCCTAATGCTCCGCAAACATCATATTGACATCTGTGGGAGAGTGCAGGACCACGAACACTGCCCCCATAGGCTGCTCTGTAACCCCCTACCATTAACCTCACTCTTACTCCCAACTTCTGCCTAGGTCTTCACCAGTGCAGTTCTCTCAATATCCTTTCTTATATCACACAATCCACAGGCTCAATTTCACCTTTACCAATGGGTATCCAGGGGCCCTGAAAAGGGTAGTGGATCAAAAGCATGAAGAGAGGAACACCTCTTACGTACACATGTGAACAAAACACCTCCCCTAACTTCCCCTTCAATTAGATCTGCTGGCTAGTTTGGGGTCAGAACAGATGAGGCAGATATAACTAACTGCCTTGTCTAGTCTGTTATTCACACTTCCTTTGCTAAAAAAAAATGTTCATGCAACTGTGGGCTCAGGGATGTAACATAGTACCATCAAAATCATCAATAAGAGCAAGTCTGCTGGAGACTGTAAGGAAAGGTTTCCTCGCTGATGGGGAAAAAGGTGTTTGACGGTTGGTATTGCTGTATTGTATGCATCTGTGAATATGTGACGACAAATCCCTTCATTATGAACAACTATAATACACCAATAAAAAATAAGAAAAAGAGTTGGTCCTCAACATAGTGCTATGGAACACTTTCTTTAAGAGATGAGGCCTAACAGGAGGGTCATTGGGGGTGTGCCCTTGAAAGGACAGTGGGATCCCTGCCTCTTCCTCTTTCTCTCCTTCACTTCTTAGCTATGAAGTGAGCTGTTTGCTCCCTATGCCCACCATTGCCATCCAGCAGCCCCACCAGATGGCTAAAAGCAATGGATCCTTCTGATCATGGACTGGAACCTCCAAAATTGTGAGCTAAAATTATCCTTTCCTCTTTATAAGTCGATATATTGGCTGTTTGTTACAGAAATAGAAAGCTAACACAAGGTTTATGGTGGAAAAGTATACTTTCATGATTTGGACATTGTCATAGGAGGACACAGTGCCTATAGCTATTGGAACCATTTTGCCCCCATGAAGAGAAATATGTAAGAAGCCATTCTGAAGTACAATTAACTTACTCTGGTCCTATGTGAGAAAATAAATTCCTTATTGGTGAGGTCACTTTTGGTTGGGTATTCTGCTACTTACAGACAAAAGCACTCTCACAGATTTCATGGAAAAGCTAGGAATTTCTAGTCTGAAATTCATACCTTGTCATAGGCTAGAAAGAGGACAAGTTTCATGCAACAGTAATGCATCTCTAATGACTGCACTTCTTGACTCATTGCAGATAGAAATTGTGTGGAGGAAAAAGGCATCCTCATAGGAATGGACAAAACATCCCAAAATCTATATTTCTTAAAACAGAGGCTATAACCAGCCTCTTCTTGTCAACTCCAGTATCTTAGAACCAGCACAATCCCGAGAAACTAGGTTCACTAGCTTCACATCAAGTTTTTCATTTGGCAAAGAATTCCACCATATAACCATCAATTGTATTTGAGACTCATTCTTGGGACATAGCAATCATGACAAAGATGGGGAAAATCTTAGAATTTTAGAGTCAGAAATTTTTTTATTTTACAGAAGAAAAAAATTGCCTGATGCTTTCTATAGAAAATTCATAAAATTTTTAAAACAAACAAAATCTTCACTTTTAGTTATGAAAGAGAATTTCTTCAATAACTTTTAGAGCATTTATTTTAAACAAGACCATTTATTTCTACCAGGTACTTGGCATGTGGATTCTCTTTATAAATGTTTAACAAAATGGAAAAAATGAAGTCATGCAAAAAGAAAATTGTCTGAATTCTTTATGCTCTTAAGATGTCATAAGCAAGAGAGTTGGAGTGTCTATCCCAGGCTGTCCTGTTTCTGAATTAGCATCAAGATAAAATTATTCCTTTAAATAATTAAACCACAATGAATAAACTGAATTTACATTAGGGCCTAGTTTACCCAAATATGAGCATATATTGATTACCCATATGTAGAATGTTGTCCTACTACATCTATTTTACCAAAACTTCCATCCCATTCACTGGGGAATCTTTGTACTTGACCCCTGTGTTAGTCAAATTTCCATTGCTAAAACAAATATTTGAGATAAATCAACTTAGAAAAAGGAAAGTTCTATTTTGGTTCATGTTTTCAGAGGTTTCTCTCCATAGTTCCTTAACCCCCTTGTCTTTGGGCCTATGGTCAGACAGAGCATCATGGAAGGATCATGTGGCAGAGGCAGCTGCTCAAGTCATGGTAACTGGGAAGCAAAAGAAATACAGGAAGGGATCATGTTACTAATATCCCCTTCAAGGGCCATCCCAATGACCTAACTTCCTCTCACCAGGCTCCATCTACTAAAGACTCCACCACCTCCCCATAGCATCAGAACAGCAAGATTCTTCTGAAATACCTGTTGTTTGAACTCTTTTCACAAAACATTTTGTTCACTGTTCCAAATATAAAGTACTCCTTTCTTAGAATGTTCCTCTGAAATTATTTAAGGCTTTGCAGACTTTTTTGAAAGTGAATCTTCATAGATAGTGAATATAACTGACTAGATGAATTTTATGGTCTGCAATACTGACATTTTTGGATTACCTTGAGAATTCTTCAAACTCTAGTAGTTCAATATGAATAGAAATAAATCATTTTATTCAAACAATGATTGCAAGAATTCTTACCCAGTTGTAGGGTAAAGCCACTCAGTGAATGGTCACCCTTACCAGAAGTAGAAAACAA
>PVKS010037874.1:0-18332 GCA_004027875.1 Aplodontia rufa
CAATTGTTCTGTAATTGTTTCATGTTTATAAATTAATTTTAAAGCAACTAGCATTTAAATATTCCATTCCCTCATCCATGAACATGGAATATTTTACTCTACATTCAAGTTGTTTAAATGAATAACTCAGGAAAGATATTCATGATTCTTATACATTTGTTTTAAAAGGTTTTCTATATATTTTGTGTTCTTTTCCATCCTATTTTATACCTGGCTGCTATTATCTTGCTGGGGAGCAAGGATTGAATTTATCTTACGAAGTCTACAGACTTTTTAATTATCTTGGATTTTCTTGGTTGACTATTGTCCTTCATTTTCAATTTTCAAAACTTCAAGCTCTGCTTTATATTTTATGTAATTAGCTCAAACTCAAGGAAAAATTCTATTTATCAGTGGGAATTATAGAAATCCTGTGTCTATTTCAGTTTTTAATTCCCAGGAGTGCCTAGTAGAGCTTACTGAAAGAAAACAGCTATTGTTTTTAGATAGTCATTTTTGCAAAAATTAAAATGCCTTTTTATCCTTCTTTTTAAAAAATATTTAAAATTAGTAATGAGACTGTCTTATCAAAATGATTGTTAGCAGCTGTTAAGAAAATTAAATATATTTTGGTTTGTTTGGGTCTTGATGTAATATTTCACATGAAAAGATTCCCAGTTACTAAACTCCATTTTCCAATGATATGCTTTCAAAACACAAACTCAACGAACTTTAAAATACTTAATTTTAAAATACTTTATTAAATCTCTTATATCTGGATCATAATAACATATTTAAAAATGTGAATTTCACCTAAAAGCTTTTTTTTTCTTTTATTTCACAGTTCCTCAATCGTATTGTAAATCTAGGAAGCACTCCACACCACCATTGACCCTTGTTTATTTGTTGCCTCTGGTTCAGAAATGTGTATTTAGTTTGGAAAGATTTTCTCTTTTCAATTATATTTGGAAATTTTACTGTTTCACAAAGTGACTTGCTCTTGTTTTTCTTTCACATAACTTATTCTTTCTCATACTGGTTTCAGGAAATTATCTGTGGCCAACGCTGTTAGCATGTGACTCACGTGGTTTTGTCTTTCTTCATTTAGTTTTAAACAAACTTAAAGGAAAAGACTAAGGGATTGAATCTATGTGGCAATGGCAACAAATTACAAAAAGTATACTCATTGACATTGAAAAGATCATTAGTTAACGAAGTTTGTATTTTAAACAAATGAACTCTAGTTAGCCAAGGTGTTTCCTGAGCTATCAGGGACTTTGAAACTATATATTTTAAAATAAAAAAATTGTAGATTGAAGTTATTTATACCACCCTTGGAGGGGGAAGTCCACATTTACCACATTTTTCCCACCTTGGGCTCAGCTTATGTATCTGTTGTTAGCCTTCCATACAAAATCAGAATGAGTGTATGAGGTGAAGCAAGTCAATGTGTTTTAGAAACTCTGCTGAATTGCAGAGCTGGAATAACCTGAAGATTCAGACCTATCTTAATAGGTGACAAGATATTCTTTAGAATAGACTTTTGTACAATTTAGACTTAGACCAGGCACCTTGAAGATATTCCATTAATGAACTGTAATTACTAGTAAATGGTATTGAATATGATAGCGCTGACTTATGAAACTGGAGAACATAAACAATAAAAAGGGGAACTCAATCACATTATAAGGGGAAAATATTTATGGTTGTTTTTAAAAAATTGAAGTTAATAATTTGAAAACAACACCAACATCAGGGATGCTCCTTTATCCAAGGAAAAGAGTAAGAGAAGTCGAAGGTGGTTTTGAATACTGTCTGCCACTTACTTGTGTGGTTAAAGTTAACCTCATCCAGCTTCAGTTCTGTTATGATAAAATAGGGACAATGATAACCATCTCAAGAAATTGTTTTATCTCATGAATCTCTCCTCTGTGTATGTGTATATATGCCTATGAATATATATGTGTATTGTGTGCAAAGGTATGTGTACATATATATGCATGACTGTGTATGTGTGTGTGTGTATTCTCAGTGTTTTGCTACTTAAAGGAGTTCCAGGGCAGTAGCTTGATACATCACTTATGACCTTGTTAGAAATAATCAGTTCCACCTAGATTGACTGAATCATAATTTGCATTTTCATAAGATGGCTGAGGAGATTCCTTTGTACATTAGTAATAAGAAGCACTGCCTAGTCTAGCATAGTGCCTCACATAGGGTTGTGTCTAGTTACTGTAAAGTTTTCCCTTGCAAATTAAATAAGTTTCAACCCATGAACCTGCCTCCCTTCCCATTAAAATAAAAACCAATCCAAAGAAAACTACAATCACAAAATGTGGGATTGACATCTCTCTCATTTGACTTAATTTCTGATAGTCCGCCCAAGCAATGCATATTTGGGATTTCTTTCTTTTTTTTTTTGCTAGATAATCTTACTCCTTGAAATAGGATGTTAAAATTGAGTTTTGAACCAAGACAAAATCCATGAATTTCCAAGACAGATCCTAAGTGCAGAACTTAACAGTTCTACAACTCTTTGGCACTTCATCAGTTGAAGGATAAACTGAGTCAGAGTGTGGAGTAACTTTGGGGCAGAAGATACCTTTGGAGAAAGATGTGCTGGGAACCAAACTACATAAAGACAAAGCACTTGCTGCTCCTCATTAAAACTGAGCATGAGGAGGTTTCCAAGGGCACTTGAGAAGCTTAGTATGTGACCCCTCCATTGAGGCTTTCTGTGGTCCAGCCCTCATCAGGTGTATTTAGAGAGCAAAACATGCTACCTACTGTGTGGATGATGGAGCCAATGAAAGAGGCACTGTTGGGATTCACCTACTCTTCAGAAATTTGCTGGGTCAAGAGATGTTTATATGTTGACTATAAACTCAACTATTGCCCTGAAAAATGGATTCTGGAAAAAAAAGCAATCCTTCTCCCACTCCCATTGCTAGCATTGGCAATTTCTATGATGTATTACTGCTATTATGATGTGTTGGAAGCTGTCGACTCAACATTATTGAACACTGAACATGGAGCTGGGAAGAAATGAACAGTCTTCTGGGTATGGTTGCACATGGCTATAATCCCGGAAGATCAGGAGGCTGAGACAGAAGGAACACAAGTTCAAAGCCCTAGCCTTAGCAACACAGTAAGGCCCTTACGCAACTCAGTGAGACCCTGTCTTTTAAAAAAAAAAAAAAAAAGGAAACAGACCAGTGATTATGCACTCCGGGGTTCAATCCCTAGAGCCTGTATGAAGTGCATCCAGCACAACAGTACATGGAAGGAGAAAGAAAGAGAAGAGAAACCTACCTACAGGAAGGTCCTAGCTTTGGGAAAATGAAGAATTTATAAACAATGACTTGGGATAAAAGTATTCCCTCTCAGAATAAAGAAATTGCAGTTGAAGTAGCCAATCAGAGACTTCTTGGAGACCTCATTCAAGTGCTCTTTGACAGAATTGGTTTCAAAACTCTGCTTGGTCCAAAGGATGAGGAGCCTGATAATGGGGCTCAAGCATTGTCTTACCTAGCATCCGCCAAACCCAGGAAGGGCCAGCCACCTGGGGGAAACAGTCCCAGCTGGTGGAAGAAGAAAGACTTCATGTTCAATCCAGTTCAAATTTTTGATTGCTAGCTTAGACTAGACATTTTAATTACTAAATTGATTGTCTTAAAGTGACTGTGGGACTGGGTGATGTCTGAGGGTATGCTTGTGAGTTTTCATCTGATACTAGATGAAGTTGTTTCTACTGAATAAAGTTTAGAGAATAATTGTGGAAATAAAAATGGTGTTATACTTTGATAAGTTATGACTCAGCATAGCTGTTACCATACAACCCTTCAAGTTCAAGCTTCTAGCCACGCTCCATACTCTAGCATTGCCTTCTCAAGTTAAATGTCCTTTGTAGTATGTTGTATAGTAAATATGTAATGTACTTTTGTGAAATCTTGGGGTTTTTTTCTAATTCCTGTATGAATGTTATTCTTCTAAAATTAAAGATTATTTCTTCTACTTCTTTGTAATTTTCCCTTCTCTACTAAAACCTTCTAATCTTATTGTCTAGCCTAGGCTATGATTAACAACTGTCTGTTAAAAGAATGGAGATGAGCTTTATTTTTGGTGAGTTTTTTTGTAGTAAAAGTAGAAATGAAATAAACATCAAAATAGAACTGCTGTGTGAATTTCTTATGTAACTATGCCTGGCAATGTGTGTTCTTTAACATGGAACATATTAGAGGGTGGGGTGGGGAAAGAATATCTTAAAACCTCTTTTTATGATAGATTCTTAAAAGTGGCATGATTGCAATAGCCCTGGCTGCTGAATCAAAATTAATTCATTTTAGTTTTGTAAACCACAATATTTTATTAGATTGAAATCTAGTTATATCTTCCTCTCCAAATGAGTAATCAAGTGTAAAGTCAAGTCTATGGTAAAAGTTATAAAAAATGCCATTCCCTAAACATATTTAACAATATTTGATTTTATAGAATTTATATTATTTTATTAGATTATTTATAACTGTGTTTTTATCATGTTATAAAATTTTAACAAAAATTATTAGAATTTAACAGTGTACTGAATTAAATTGCTTTCATAGAGGTACTAAGGCCAGTGTTTCATGCCTACCTTTCTATATAAATGGATGCTTCAAAACATTGGACAAAATTCTCTTACCTCTTCTACGATAGGCCCACTGGGAATAAAACAAAATATATTTAACCCCTGTCATCAGAATTCTTAGAGAGTGGGAAATGTTATTTTAAGAGCTCTTTGAGAGGTCGGGTGCAAGAACTTTGGCATTGGCTGGCACCAATGTTCAGGGAAAGGCAGATGACTACCATATTTGAGAGCGACTAAGAAAGAATTTGTCACTTCTTCAGAGAGGGAGAAGGGAGATGAGAGAACAGACAAACTGAAGCATGGAAGAAAGATACAAGATGAATGCCGATGTTACATAAAGTTAAAGGCCAATCCCTGGTGCAGATGTCAGCAAAGCAAGTTTTAAGACAGACACCTATTAACTTAATTTCAAGTTATTCTTGTGGTGGAATACAAACCAACTTTCTGTTCTCCATTCCAGGAATAATTTAGCAAAATCTGTGCCCTCAGATTCTTACTGTATTTGCTTATTTGTTTTGCAGAACTCAAAGAAGGTATTTTAAATTCGACTTGAAACATGAGAGAGATGAAGTGTGAAAGCAGAATTCTAGATCAAGAATCCACAAAAATGAAGATCATCTCTCTTCCTCACCATGCCTTATAAATTATGGAGAATGTGGGGGAAGATTTTATATTTCAAAATCCATGGGCTTGTTTGGAGTTGAAGAGGTAAGTCAAATTAATGAGGTTTAATGTGCCTGACATTTGTGTTACAGAAAAACCTATGATGGTTTCTATTTGAGTTTGAGTTTTGATGGTTCTTCCTTTTGAAGAAAACATCTAACGGGCTTTCTGTAAATCCCATGCATGCATCATAGCACTCCTTTTCTTAACTACTCTTAAGGTCAAAGCATTAGGGATTAAGAAACGATATTCTTGGGAAAAGCTTAACCCAAATAACATCTTGTTTCATCAACTCGAATGGCAAATTTTTGAGCAGCAATTTAATGGCAATGAATAATTGGAATCAGCTGTCCATATTAGGGAATATGGCAAAGTGCTGGACATCTGGATCTGTGCATCAATATCTTCACACACGAAAAGTTAGGAATTGATGAATCAGAAAAATTCAGTCTTATTGTGCATATCCTACATTATTAACTTTTTCTAATGTGAAAACCAATTATTCATTGAAGAAAAAAGAGACAAGCTTTTTTTAATGAGATGTGCAATAAAGCTAAATATGAGCTTGCTAGCGTCTGCTTTTTTATCTTCCTTTCAAAATTTTTATTTTTCAAAGAGCACAGTGTGTGTAAGAGACAGAGACAGAGAGAGAGGGAGAGAGAGATAGACAGAATCAAGTTTATTTAGTTTTTCATGTGGCATTTGTTGCTCCAGACACTTCATTGTGTATGTGGTGCTGGGGTTTGAACCCACGTACTAGCGCATGCCGAGCAAGCAACGTAATCACTGAGCCACCACTCCAGCCCCTTCCAACATTTTTTGAAAGATATCTATATTTTAACTTTCTTCACTCTCAAAGTCAGTGCCATTCCAGAGAGGTCAGAAGAAATAGGTTAATTGCAAATATGGCTGGATAAGTGGAGCTCTCAGATATTCAATGATTGTGCATATGGAAGAATAATTAATTAGATTCTTCTATAGAGTAAAGATAAAGATGTATCAGTCTACAATTTTACTTTTATTATTTGGTACCAGATATTGAAACCAGGGATGCTTAACCACTGAGTAATTTCCCCAGCCCTTTTTATTTTTTATTTTGAGTCAAGAGTCTCACTAAGTTGCTTAGAGCCGTGCTAAGTTGCTGAGGCTGGCCTTGAACCTGTGATCTTCCTGCCCACCAATCTATAAAATTATTTTTGAAAATGCTAAGCTCTGATATCCATGGGAGGTAATAAAATATGAAATAAAGAAGAAACAGAATAACAAGTTACATTGAAATTGGGGTTTGAATTACCCTTGAGGCATTTTAATTTGGTTTTTAGGAAATCAGACTCACATCAAGGAAAACTCAATGTTGTATAAATAACTTTTGAGTAGTATAAAAATTAATTTGTCTTATTGAATTCATTTAGTCTTTATTATGTTGTGTTGTATATATTAAGTTGGAATCAATAGTTTTCTTTTGAATAAGAGGTAGTTAAATTTTTAATGAAAAATGTGAGGTAAATTCTTGACAATGTTTTTAGATTTAAAAAAAATACTTCCATACTCCTTTGTTAGTAATTGATACAGTAAGTGAAATGAAAAGTACTACAGAAGTAGAAAAGTTGTGTGCTATCAACAGCCAGCTAGTGTACCCCACCAAACAACAGCATAATGCATATAGATTTCATAAGACTTACTTTTTTTTAAGAACCATTCCAGCTTCATAGCAAAACTGAGAGGAAGACTTTGAGATATTCTATATGACTCCTTCCTCCATACAAGCACATCCTCCCCCATTCTCTACATCCTCCATCACAGGAGTACATTTGTTACAACTAATGAACTTACACTGACATATTACTTTTGTTTAAAGCTATTAGAGTTCACTCTTGGTGTACATTGAATGGATCTGAGCAAATGTAAAGTGACATTTATCTCCCATTGTTGTGTCATACAGAGGAGTTTCACTGCTAAAAATCTGTAAATCCTATGTGCCTCACCTATTTGTTCCTCCTTCCTCCATTCTTTCTGGCAAACTGATATTTTGCCTTCTTCATAATTTTGGCATTTCCAGAATGACAAGAGTTGAAATTATACAGTATGGGCTTCTTTTCTTCAGTAATATACATTTAAAGTTCTTCCATGTCGTGCAAGTTCTTTTCTCTTTAGTGCTATATAATATTTGCTTGTCTGGATGTACTTCAATTTATTTATCCATCCACCTACTGAAGGACATTTTGGTTGCTTTTTAGTTTTGCCAATATAGGAATAAAGCTGCCATAAACATCTATGTGCATATTAGTTGTAAGATCCTTTGGATAAATACCACGGAGTGCAACTGCTGGATTATAGGTTAAGAATATGTTTAATTTTATAAGAAACCATCAAAACATTTTGTGTTCCTACCAGCAATGAATGAAAGGTCCTGTTGCTTCACATCTTCACCAACATTTGGTATTGTTGGTGTTCTGGATTTTGGCCATTCTAATAGGTATGTAGCAGTGTCTCATGGTTTTATTTCTCTGGCAATATGTAATGTGGAACAGTTTTTCATATGCTTATTTGACATCTATATATCTTCTTTGGAGGGGTATTCATAAGGTCTTTGGCCCATATTTTGATAAGATTGCCTTCTTATTATTAAAAGTTACTTTTGGACTGGGGTGGTGGCTCAGTGGTTATAGTGCTTGCCTGGCGTGCATGAGGACTTGGGTTTGAACCCCAGCACCACAACCAAGTGTTGGAGCAATGAAAACCAGATGAAAACTAAATAAAATTGATTCTCTCTCTTTCTCACTGTCCCTCTTTCTCTCTTTAAAAAAAGTTAACTCTTATTTGAACCTTGAATATTCCCCAAAGACCAATGTGTTGAAGGCCAATGTGTGGTGCTATTGGGAGTTGTTGAACCCTTAAGAGGCAGAGACTAGGGGAAAGAAGTTAGGGCATTGGGGATGTGCTTTTGAAGGTGATGTTGGGATGCCAGCCCCTTTCTGTTCCTGTTACCTGACTGCCATAGGTGAGAAGCTTGGGCCCACTGCACACTCCCTGACATGATGTGATGCTTTCTATAGGTCCAAATGCAGTAAAGCCAACTGACCATGGACTGACATCTCTGAAACCTTGAGCCAAAATAAGCCTTTCCCTCTTAAAAGCTGATTTGTCTCAGATATTTTTTTATAGTAATGAGAATTTGACTAACACAAGATTTGTTCACATATTTTAGATAATTTAATCCATTATCAGATTTGTATTTCACAAATGTTTTCTCCCAGTCTATAGCTTGTCTTCATTCTCTTAACACCATCTTTTACAGAGCATACAGCTTTAAAATTTTAGTGAAGTCTAGCTTGTCAATTCTTTGTTATGGATTGTTTTTGTATTGTGCCTAACAAGTCATCACCAAACCCATGGCATCTAGGTTTCTCCCCATGTTAAATTCTAGGAACTTCATGGTGTTGTTTTACATATAGGTAGTGGTCTATTTTAAGTTAGTTTTTGTGATGGGTATAAAGATTATGTCTAGATTCATTTTTTACATGTGGATGTGCAATTGTTCCAACACCATTTGTAATTCATTATATTGCTTTTGCTCCTTTGCCAAAGTTCAGTTGATGATATCTATCTAGGTCCATTTAAGGATCTGTATTCTGCCTCATTGATCTGTTTGTTCTTTTCACCAGTACCACACTGTCTGGGCTACTGTAGCTTTTTTTTTTATTCATTGAAAATAGTCATACATATAGGAGACAATCATTGCCACATAGCCACCATCATATGCATAATGACAGAGCAAGCCAAGGCTGATGCCAGTTCGATTTCCCCCTTTGGGTTCCCACTGATACCATGTTTCCCCTACTTTACCCACATGTTAGTTGGGTTTGTCATGGAAGTTGGAGGTTCCCCCCTGGGTTGATAACCCCCAACTCCCTCCCTCCAGCAGCTTTGATATTCCTCTTATTCCTACCACCCCTTCTACATCCCCCAGCATCATAGGCAAGCTTCCCCCTGTTTGTTTAAAAATTCACCCATGTTGAGGTTATTATTAGCTTATCCAACTTTCAGACAATTTCTGATTGTATTCTAGCTTCCACATATGAGAGAAAAATTTGACCCTTGAGTCTCTGAGGTTGGGATATTTCATTCAGCATAATTTTTTAATATCCATCCATTTGGCTGCAAATGCCATAATATCATTATCTCTAATAGCAGAGTAGAATTCCATTGCATATATTTACCACAGTTTGTGAATTCACTCATCTATTGAGGGGCATCTGGGTTGGTTCCATAGTTTAACTATAGTAAATTGAGCTGCCAAAAACAGTGATGAAGCTGTATCTCTGTAACATGCTGATTCTAGCTCTTTAGGGAAAATACTAAGGAGTGGGAGCTGGGTCATAAGGTGGTTCCCACCCTAGTTTTTTTTTTTTTTTTTTTTTTTTTTTTTTTTTTTTTTTTTTTTTTTTGAGGAGTCTCCACACTGATTTCCAGAGTGGCTAAAGCTTGCAGTCCCAACAACAGTGTGAAAGTGTGCCTTTCTTCCCACAGCCCCTCCAGCACCTGTCATTGTTTGTGATCTTCATTTTTGGCATTCTGACAGGAGTGATGTGGAATCTCAGTGAAGTTTTGATATCCATTTCTCTGAATGCTAGTGATGGGGAGAGCATTTTCTCATATATTTATGGGCTCTTTGGACATCCTCCATTGAGAAATTTCTATTTAGTTCTGTAGCCCACTTATTGATTGGATTATTTGTGGTTATGGTGTTCAGTTTTTTGAGTTCTTTGTATATTGTGGATATTAGCCTTTTGTCCAAGGTATAGCAGCAAAGATTTTCTCCCATTCTGTAGGTTCTCTCTTGACACTCTTCTCTAATTGTTTAGCTGTGCAGAAACATTTTAGTTTAATGGCATCCCATTCATTTGTTCTTGGCTTTAATTTTTGCACTATGGGAGTCTTGTTAAAGAAGGCAGTTCCCATGCCTATGTCATGTAATATTGATCATAGTTTTTCTTCAAGCAATTGTATAGTTGCTGGTTTAATTTCCAGATCCTTGAACTATTTTGATTTGATTCGATTCTTGTGCAGGGTGAGAGGTAAGGATCCAATTTCATTTGTCTGCATATGGCTATCCAGTTTGTCCATCACCATTTGTTGAACAGGCTGTTCTTCTTTCACACTATGCTTTTACCCCCTTTATCAAATATCAGATGGTTAAAGATTTGAGGGTTTCTTCTATTCTGTACCATTGGTCTTCATGTCTGTTTTAATTCCAATACCATGCTGTTTTTATTACTGTAGCCCTATAGTGTAATTTCAGGTCAGAAATTGTGACATCTCTTGCTTCCTCTGTTTTGCTTAGTAATGTTTTGGCTGTTCTGGGTCTTCTGATATTCCATATGAATTTTTTTTATTCCATATGAATTTGAGTATTGTGTTTTCTATATCCATGAAGAATGACATTGGTATCTTGGTGGGAATTGCATTGAATCTGTATAAGGCTTTTGGTAGAATGACCATGTTGATTATATTGATTCTACCTAACCAAGAACATGGACTGTTTTTCCATCTACTCAGGTCTTCTACAATTTATTTTTTTAGTGTTTGATAGTGTTCATTGTAATGGTCCTTTATAACCTTTGTTAGATTGATGCCCAAGTATTTTATTCTTTTTGAGGATGTTATGAATGGGATGGATTTCCTGATTTGTTCTTCAGTGGAATTGTTGCGGAGTATAGGAAAGCTAATGATTTATGAGTGTTGATTTTATAACCAGCCACTTTGCTGAAATCATTTATAAGCTCTAGAAGTCATCTGGTCAAGCTGATTTTAGGTATAGGAGCATGTCATCAGCTAAAAGAGACATTTTGACTTTCTCTTTTCATATTCAAATTCCTTTGATTTCCTTCTTTTGTCTGATAGCTTTGGCAAGGGTTTCAAGGACTATATTGAATAAGAGTGGTGAAAGTGGACTTCATTATCTTATTCCTGAATTCAGTGGCAATGATTTCAGTTTTTCTCCATTAATTATAATGTTGGCTATGGGTCTTGCAAAATTAAAGTATCTTCCTTTGATCCATATCTTCTCCAGAGTTTTGAGCATAAATAGGTGCTGAATTTTATCAGAGGCGTTTTCTGCATCAATTGAGATGATTATATGATTTTTATTTTTAATTCTGTTTAAGTGGTGAATTACATTTATTAATTTGATATGTTGAATTAGCCCTGCTTTCCTGGAATGAAGCCCACTTGATCATGATGTATTATTATTTTGATGTATGTTTGGACCCAGATAGCTAGAATTTTATTAAGGATTTTTAGCATCTGTGTTCATCAGGGAAATTGGTCTGTAGTTTTCTTGATGCATCTCTGCTGGGTTTTGGTATCAGGATTATATTTTCTTCATAAAATTATTTGGGAGGGTTCCAATCCTTTAAATTTCATGGAAAAGCTTGTAGAGGATTAGTGCTAATTCTTCTGTAAAGGTCTGGTAGAATTCTGCAGTGAATACATCAGGTCCTGGCCTATTCTTTTTTGGAAGGTCTTTGATTATTGTTTCTATTTTGGTACCTGAGATTGGTTGGTTGAGAATTTCAATGTCCTCCCGTGTTAACTTGAGAATGTTGTATGTGGCCAGATATTTGTCCATTTCTTCCAGATTATCAAACTTGGCAGAGTATAATTTTTCAAAGTGTTCTGATAATCCAGAAGGATTTTGGTTGAGTCAGTGGTGATATCTCCGTCGTGGTATTTGATTTTGTTGATTTGCTTTACTTCATTCTTCCTTTTGGTGAGGTTGGCAAGGCTCTGTTGATTTTGTTTTTTCAAAGAACCAACTCTTTGAGTCCTAAGATGGCAATCTGAAGAGAAAAGGCTTCCCCAGCACCTCCGAGACTGATCAGGAAATCTCCAGCTTTTCTTCAGTATCTTGAGGTGTGTTTGGGGGATTAGCAATATGAATTACCAGTCCTAATCTTCTCAGTGGTTTTGAGGAGCAGTGACTTAGGAGCGAGCAGGGGATCTCTGTTCTTTTCCGTCCCGGCTGAGAAGCGATAGCGGCTGCAGCAGCTCTCTCTTGCTCATATTCCGCCCGCGACTGGGATGAGGGGACCCACCGCCTGTGAACACATCGGCACAGAAAACCTGCAGTGCTTTAAAGAAAGCGTTCTTGCAAAGTCACTTCCCGGGCCTGTTCTCTGCCTGGCAGCAAGATCAGTGTCTGGAAACTGCCTGCATAGAGACACAGAGCACCAGATTGAGCTGCGGAAGCAGGTACAGGAGCTGCAAGGGTGTGGGAGCCAAGCATCCATCTTTTAACCTCTTGTTGGATTTCACACTCCCTGCCTGAACAGGGCAAGACCTCCTTAGGTTTGCAAAGCAGCTCTTAAAACTGCTTCTGGAGCCAGCCTATTCCACAGGCTGAATCGGGAGCAGAAGGCTTGGCTCAGGCCCTGAAACAGGTGCTGGAGCTGCGAGGGTGGAGGAGCAAAGCATCCATCTTTAAATCCACACTCCCTGTCCTGGACCAGCCCTCCATAGGTCTGCAAAACAGGCTCTTAAAACTGTGTCTGGATCCAGCATCAGATCACAGGCTGATTCAGGAGCAGAAGGCTTGGCTCGGGCCCTGAATCCTTTTCTCATAAGGGGTTTGGGTCAGTGGAGTAACGGGGAACATTGCTCAGCGCTAACAACTACCACCATAGACAAAAGGACATTCCCTGTTAAGCGCGCGGATCTCCTGGCCCCACCTCTAAGATCACAGAAGTCAATTTCAGCAACTACCAGCAGATGGAGGTTTGATAACATAAGACTTCTGACTTTCAGATCCCCTGAAAGCCCCAACTGAAAGATAAAGCCTTTCATATCCAGCCAGAAATAGAAGATCCAATCCCTGAAAGGACCCAGAGACATTCTTAATATCTATACTTCCAAGGTTTTCCTATTAAGATTTTTTTTTTGCTGTTGATTTCATGTTCTAGATGTGTACCAAGGCGATATCTGGAAGAGTTTACTGGTTCTCTGATATATAAAAACTCTAGCTGTTTGTATTTCCCTGCTCTGGTAATTTTGAGGGGCGATTAACCCCTATTCTTCCATTTTCTTTCTTTCTTTCTTTCTTTTTTCTCTCTTCTTTTAGGTAAAAATTAACAATAATATTTCTTCCTGTTTTGATAGCCTGTTTTTAGGTTTCTTTCTCTTTTTCTTTTTTTCCCTGTTTATCGTCTCTCTGATTCCCTCTTATCCATCCTGTCTAGCCCTGTTATCATTCTTGAGAAGAAGGAATCTGGTCAGTGCATATAGTATTTGAAATATTTTATGCCTGAGCTCCATAATTCTCAGGGATAATTTCTTCCCTTAAATGATCACCCAAATATTAGTAAAAACTCTTTTACCCTTCCTATATTAGGCCACAGCTATCCTAGCTTCCCTTTGGATCAATACTTTGTTTTCTCTTTCTTTTCTCCTTTATTTTAAATTTAGTAAATTTTTTGTTTTTTAATTTCCTTTTCTCTTCAAATGCTTTCCTCTTAGCATTTCTTTTTCTTTCTACAGCAAATTCTTTACCTCCTCCACTTTCTCACTGTACATAACTGGTATATATAATATCCTCTCTTAATTTCACTGGCATTACCCCCCTTTCTGACTCCAAATTGGTTAACTCTCTTCAAACCCCCATTATTAAGACTGTGTAACTATTACTGCTATAATTGTTAATCTGAGCAACACTTATTTGTTCTTGAAATCTGACATATGTAATAGCAATATACTAGTGTCACCAAAAGTATTGATTATCACTAACACTAGTTGCATAGGCTGAATTCAAAAGTCCATTATAGTTTGTGCTAAATAACTAATTTACTACTGTTTACTGTAAGCTTTGGTTGTACATATTGACAATTTGCTACTAGCGCATGAGGTGTTGGAATTCTGTAAGGGTAACAAATAGTTCAAAGCAAAGGGGGCTGTCTTTTGAAATCAACTCTCCTGATAAACCCCATTTCAAGTAAGGGTTGGGACAGATCTCCCAATCCAACATCTTAGTCCTTAAGGCCGAAGACAGGAAAAAAGAACCACTGAATCTTGTATTGCCTCCACAAAGGATTCACCTGGCAAATAAGAGAGAGGAATCTCTTCAGCATGAGGAATCAAACTCGAAGAGGTTCACAACCATTCCCAAACTCCCCTAGTAAGAGGACTATGGCCAGGGATCATGATGAAAATCTAGAACAATATATCAATGAGCTGATAACAAAAAGGAACACTGAATTAAAAGAAGAGATAATGAAGGGAATAAATGAGATAACTCAAGATTTAAAAGACTCAATCATTAAAGAATTAGATTTTCTCAAAAAGGAAGTTACAGACCTCAAATCTTCAGTCAATGACATGAGAGGGACCATGCAAGAATTCAATAATAGACTAACTTCAGTAGAAAATAGAACCTCTGCTATTGAAGAAAGAACTTCCGATAATGAAGACAGGTTGATCAAGCTAGAGCTTACCAACACCAAAAAACAAAAACAATTAAGAGATCATGACCAGTATTTCAAGAATGTCTGGGGTGAAATGAGAAGGAACAATCTGAGAGTAATTAGAATACAGGAAGAAATTGAGACACACACCAATGGTATGAGGAATATTCTCAAAGAGATTGTGAAACAAAACTTTTCCCACATAAAAATAGATTCTGACATGCTCATCCAGGAAGCTTAAAGGACACCCAATAGGCCTAATCAAAAGAGAAACTCACCAAGACACATCATATTCAAAATGTACAACAAGGATACCAAGGAAACTATATTAAAAGCAGCAAGGGAGAAATGCCAAATCACATTCAGAGGCAAGCCAATAAGAATTGTATGTGACTTCTCAACCCAGATACTGGAAGCAAGAAGGTCTTGGAATAATATCTTTCAATGTCTAAATGACCACAACATGCAGCCTAGAATTCTATACCCAGCAAAGCTCAGCTTCAAATTTGATGGAGAAATAAAAACTTTCCATGATAAAACAAAACTGGCAGAATATGTCAACAGAAAACCTGCCCTACAAAGAATTCTAAAGGAAATACTTCAGATAGAAGAACAAGCAATTGATACCTAAAACCCACAAACTGAAGAAATTCTATGAAAGTATCACCCAGCAAGAACTAACCAAGGTAACCACAGAACTAGCTAAATAAGACACAATGACTACGAATAAATTACACACTTCTATCTTAACACTGAATGTGAATAGTCTAAGTGCACCACTCAAAAGACACAGACTTGCAGACTGGATCAAAAAACAAAATCCAACCATATGCTGCTTACAAGAAACTCACCTAACAGAAAAGACATCCACAGATTAAGGGTGAAAGGTTGGAAAGAAATACACCATGCTTACGGCGCAAGAAAACAAGCCGGTGTCACTATACTTATATCCGACAAAGTAAATTTCAAACATAAATCACTCAAAAGAGATAAAGAAGGCCACTATTTAGTAATAAAAGGAACCCTTCAACAGGAAGAAGTAGCCATAGTTAATATTTACTCTCCAAATAACAATGCACCGAACTACGTGAATAAATTACTCATGACATCAAACCACTCATGGATCACAACACAGTAATACTGGGAGACTTCAACACTCTGCTGTCACCATTAGACAGATCATCAAAACAAAAAATCAATAAAGAAATATCCAGCCTAAATAACTCCATAAATCAAATGGACTTAATAGACATATATAGAATTTTCCATCCCAAGTTAGCAGAATACACCTTCTTCTCTACAGCACATGGATCCTTTTCCAAAGTAGATTATATTCTGGTTCATAAAGATAATCTCAGCAAATATAAAAAAGTAGACATTATCCCATGTGTCCTTTCAGACCACAGTGCTATGACCATAGCAACCAACAGCAATAATCATAACAGAAAACACACATATTCATGGAGATTGAATAAGACCGTATCAAATGAAGAATGGATCCAAGAAAACATGAAATAAGTAATCCAAAAATTCTCTGAAGAGAATGAAAATGAAGACACAACATATTGAAACCTCTGGGATAGCATTTCTTAAGGGGAAAATTCATAGCACTGAGTGCCCACATTAAAAATGAAGAGAGATCCCAAATAAATAAGCTTACACTTCATCTGAAAGCCCTTCAAAAGGAATAAAATCTAACCCCAAAGCCAGCAGAAGACAGGAAATAATCAAGATCAGAGCTGAAATCAATGAAATTGAGAAAAAAAACAATAAAAAGAATTGATGAAACAAAGAGCTGGTACTTTGAAAAAATAAACAAGATAGATAGGCCCCTAGCAAATCTAACCAAAAGAAGGAGAGAAATGAAGCAAATCAATAAAATCTCCAATGAAAAGGGAGTGATCACCACCAACCCCATGGAAAGCCAACAAATTATAAGATCATATTTTTAAAACTTATACTTCTCCGAATTTGATAACTTGGAAGAAATGGATAAATTTCTTGACACATACAACATCCCTAAATTGAATCAGGAGGATATTGAATTCCTAAATAGCCCAATCACAGGCACTGAAATCCAGATTGCAATTAAAAGTCTACCAAAGAAAAAAAGCCTAGGACCTGGCTTCTCCGCTGATTTATACCACACTTTTGAGGAGGAACTAACAGCTCTCCTTATTAAGTTATATCAAGAAATTGAAAAGGAGGGAATGCTCCCATCCACTTTTTATGAGGCAACCATAATCTGATACCAAACCTGACAAGGATACACCAAGAAAAGAAAACTACATCCCTTATGAACTTGGATGCAAAAATCCTTAATAAGGTACTAGCAAACCATATTCAAAAATTTATCAAGAAAATAATCCATCATGATCAAGTGGGCTTCATCCCAGGAATGCAGGGCTGGTTCAACATATGCAAAACAATTATTGTAATTCACCACTTAAATAGAATCAAGGACAAAAACCATATGATCATCTCAATGGATGCAGAAAAGGCCTTTGATAAAATCCAGCACCCTTTTATGTTCAAAACTCTAGAGAAGATGAGGTTCAAAGGACCATTTCTGAACTTTGTAAAGGCTATATATGCTAAATCCTGAGCCAGTATAATACTAAACAGAGAAAAGCTGAAAGCATTTCCACTAAAATCTGGAACAAGACAAGGCTGTCTACTCACCACTTTTATTCACTATTGTTTTGAGACCCTAGCTGGAGCAATCAGGCAAGAGAAATAAATCAAAGGGATAAAAATAGGAAGAGAGGAAGTCAAACTCTCTCCTTTTGCTGATGACATGATCCTGTATCTGGAAGATCCAAAAAATTCCATCAGTAAACTGCTTGAACTTATAAACAGATTTAGCAAAGTGGCAGGATACATGATCAACACGCATAAATCAATAGCTTTCCTATACACTAATAATAATAGGACTGAAGAAGAAGTCAGGAAATCAGTCCCATTCAAAATATCTTAAAAAATAAAATACTTGGTAATTAACCTTACAAGGGAAATCAAAGACCTCTACAATGAAAATTATTGGTCATTGAAAAATGAAATCCAAGATGACCTAAGAAGATGGAAAGAGGTCCCAAGCTCTTGGTTAGGCAGAACTGATAGAATAAAAATGGCCATTCTACTGAAAGCTTTATATGGATTTAATGCTATCCCTATAAAGATACCTATGTTGTTCTTTACAGACATAGAAAAAGCAATTCTCAAATTCATTTGGAACAATAAGAAACCAAGAATTTCCAAAACACTACTAAGCAAGAAAGATGAAACAGGTGGTTTTGCCATACCAGAAATAAAACTATACTATAGTGCTGTAGTAACAAAGACAGCATAGTACTGGTATCAAGAAGGAAAGAAGACCAATGGAATAGAATAGAAGACCCCGAAACAAACCCTCAAATCTTTAAACAACTGATTTTTGACAAAGGGGACAAAATATTACATGGAGAAGTGACGGCCTCTTCAACAAATGGTGCTGGACAAACTGGTCATCCACCTGCAGAAAGTTGAGATTAGACCCATATCTTTCTCCTTGCACAAGAATCAAATCAAAATGGATCAAGGAGCTTGGTATTAAACCAGCTACGTTGCAACTG
>PVKS010037875.1:0-18332 GCA_004027875.1 Aplodontia rufa
CCGAGCACTCGCCCAGCGGCCTCCAAATGCGCCCTCCTTGGGTTCCCGGGGCGGGCCCTCCGCGGTGCCAAGCGGCGCTGCCTGCTGTGGGGAGCTCTGTGGGCTCCAGCCTGGCTCCTTCGCCCTACCCTGCTGGACATGGAGAGCTGGGCGCCCGCCCTTCCGCTGGCCTTCTTTGTCATTTTTGCTAATTTCTCCACGCCCTCTTCCATTGGATTTTGTCTTTGCTTTTCCTTTAAAGAGCGCTTCTAACCTGGGACTCTTCTATGCCAACCCCTCCCATTGAGGAGACCACGTGGACCTGAAAAGGGCCTTTTGGTCACCTCCAAAGGACCACCTGCCGCAGCGAGCTGAAGGCCTGTTGCCTTGTGAAATGAGCCCTCCTGCCACACTGGGCATCTCTCTCCTGGGGCCTCACCTCATTGGCCATCTGGTTCCCAAATATAGGATCCTGAGCCAGACTCCCTGGTTCCTGGCTTCCCTTGCCTAAGCAGATGTCAGTGGTGAGCCAAGTCTGTCACTTGCTGAAGATCTTCCTGCCACCACACCTCAGTACCCAGTGGTGTTTGTGAACTTCACCCCAACACGCTGAAATGCTGGCTTCTCACAGTAGGGCTGACTTCCACCTTTCTGTTATTTGCACGTATCCCTCTTACTGTAAATAGATATATTTGATATTTATTTTTAAATATTCAACTTGATGTGGATTTATAAAAAACAATCATTGAATGTATCTTGTTGCAGTTATTAGATTAAAACATGTATAAGGCACTTCATGTGAAAAGTGCTGTTTATCTATTCCTCATAAAACTTATGAGATAAATACTATCATTATTCTCCTTTTCCAAATAAGAAAACTGCGCCATAGATAGGTGATACAGTTTTCCCAAGGACACAGAGTTAGCAGAAAATAGAATATCTAACTGAGCGTTCTGGCTCTGGAGCCTGTGCTCCTAACCACTGGTATGTACTTAAATTTACACACAAGCATTATCTTCTATGTAATAACTTGATAAAGGAAAATACCATGAAATTGACCATTTTACAATAAGAAAGCAGAAACAGAAAAGTTCAGTAATTCAAGGTTAAAAAGGATGGAGCAGAAAATCGTGGACAATTTCACCTGTCTCCAAATTTCCAACTGTAATAACAAATTCCCAGTTATAAGACTATCTCAGACACCAGGTAATGAGCCCCTGCATCAGCTGGTTACTTCAGAAATGTAAAGGAAGAAATTTCAATAAATTGTGAAGAAAGGTTATATAAGAATTATAGGTAAATTATATGTAATGAGAAAGGATGAAAGATGATATCATCTTTTCAAAGCTACATTAAAACAAAAGTATACTTTTTAAAAAAAAGCCTAAGGAACGAATATTTTAAATTTATATTTCAAGTGTACCTTTCAAAACCATTGGCAGAATATCCCATGAGTTAGGATAAACTCCAAAGGTAGGTATAATGATTATTTCTTTTTAAAGTGGCAATTTAGATACACATAGGTGTATCTAAAAATGTGGTTCAGGAGGAATGGATGGAAGCCTCTTCTAATTTCGTCCTTAAGGTGATTTTCTAAACAGCTCACTGATAACCAACTTCCCGCAGAAGTAGTTTGGCTTGCCTGCCTTCTCCACTCTTTCCTTCCAAAACATATGATTCTCCTCAGTGTAGGATGCAAGTATAATCCATTTGAAGAATTTGACTTATTGAAATGCAGCCCTTGAGAATCTGCATGTCTAAAAGACTCCCAGGAGAGGCCCTGGCAACTAGTCCTAGGACCACATTTTGAATACTACTAGAGGAAGATGGGAATAGATGGGATTACTTTCAATAGGAAGTTATAGATGTTATGGTAAATATGTGAAAATGGAATTGAAGAAGGGAGTGTCTCTCCCAGATCTCTCATCCACTCATTCCTCAGTCGCTTTCCCTGTCTGTTCCCAATTCATTTCAGTATTTCTGGCCCTATTTGAAACTTTTACCTTCAACTCCTATTCCAAAGATTTAATGAATACCTAATAAAAACTAATATTTTTGGCAAAAATATCTCTTCTTTGCTATTCCCCTCCTTTTGTTCCCTCCTCCTTTATTTCACTTAAATCTATACAAAGTTCCCTCATTTTGGCTCCTAACACCTCATCTTTGGTCATCAATCACCATTAGGAAAGTTTCATTTTCCCTGGGGAAATACTGGGGAATGCAATCTATAAATTATGCTCTTTCCACATTTGAATATATCATAATGACTCCTGCTTACATATATAATTACAATGTACTAGTTGAAACAATAAAAATAAAGAATAAAAATTGATGGGAGATCAGTAGAATAGAGCAAAAGTATCAGGGACAGGGAGAAGAAGAGGGAAAGGGGAATGAAATTGAACAAATTATGTGCATGTAAAAATATGGCACAATGAATCCCACTAGTATCTATAATTATAATACAGTCATAAGATTTTTTAAAGTTCCATTTTCCAGGCATATAATACTGAATTTTAGGCTCTCATCTTTATGAGTTCCATGGTATATAAACATATATATATATATATATATATAAAGCATACATTTATATATTGATTCTATGCATATAATAGCTAATAAACATGGGGAACTTAATATATGCTGAGTATTGCTATCTTATAAAAGTGTATAGATACTAACATTACCACATTTTCTTGATTGAACGTACTAAGACACATGGGTTATGGTCACACTGTCATGTAGTGGTATAGACATGATTTAAATATAGACACTGAATTCTTCAGAGAATGATGTGTCTTAAGACAAAATATACTATATAATATATATAATAGTGAGAATAATATACTCACTTTTGTGGTAAGGCTAGGAGTGTGGCAAGAAAACCTTATGATATGGAAGGAGTTGGACATTTTCTTCTCCATATAGGTGGAAGGATTTTTTTAATCTGGTATCTAACAGTCATGCATTCAAACCTCCATTAATGGCTATGCCCTGGTAACTTATTTCCCCAAAAGAATCAGACACACTCTTAATTCAGATCTTATTTAGATGAGAGGTTTTCTTTCATTTGATGCTTTAGGTTTTGATAAGTCTCCGTCAAGTGTCTCAAGATGCAAATACAAATTTTGGTTTTATAAAATCTTATGGGTTTAGCAGTGTGATATGTATGTTCTCTATTCTATCAAAGTTTATACAGTACAATAATAAGAATACCTACTGTAACTTAAGTTTGAAGACATCTTAAGTCAGGGAGCCATGAAGCTAGGAAGAAGCCATGTATAAAACTCCCCCAGTGCATGTCTCCTTAAATGTGCAACTGCCTACTTCCTATAGCCCACACCAGTAACCACCCACTTCCTATCACCTCCTAACCCTTTCTAGTACCTGACCCATCTTATACTAGCCAATTCTGTAGCTTGTACCCCTGAGCTCCTCCAGTGAATGAAGAGCAGGATTACTTCAGACTGCGGATAAATATCCATGAATTTCTGGTGTTTGCTTGTGTGTGTCTGGATCCCTTTTGGGAGAGTGCCCTTCCATGGGAGTAAAGTCTGTCTTGCTCACCTGCTTCCAACCATGTTTGTTTTATCACTTGCTTGGTATTTCTAACAAGCAGTAAATCTGATCTTAGTAGAAAATCATATTGGTTTCCTTTTATGCTGTCACTATAATTGAATTGCCCTTTCACCAAAAGGATAAATTTATGAACTCATGGAAAAAAAGACAATGAAAGCCTGAAGGACATTCAATATGGAACCAAATTAGAATGGCATTAAAGGATCTAAGTTAAATCCATGAAGACAAGAATATTCAAAGCAAGGTTTTAGGGGTAAAATTCCTTAAGCTTCATACCTCACTTCATGTTCATGACCACTTCCTTTAACATACAGTAAGGAGTAGAGGCAATTATATTATTTAGCTGATAAGGATTCCCATCAGACCTTTCCATCAATGATGGGACTCAAAATATTGGTAATAAAGGAGGATCATAAGGCAAAGATCTAATATTTTTTTCAAATGAATTCTTTCTTTATTACTGTTCTCCCATCTTGTCTTTGTTCTTGGTATTTTTATCAGCATAATTCCTAGAAGCTATCTATTGGCCATGAAAATAATTCCATAAAAAATGAGATTATGGGGATATAGCTTAGGGCTTGCTTAGCATGTATAAGGCAACAGGTTTGATCTCAGCAACATATGCACACATGAGAGTGTTCCATTTCAAGTGCAATAACCATCACCACCTCTGATCACCTCCCACACACATCCATCACACTTGCCAGATTTGTCTCCTTGTCTTACTTTTTTCTAATAGCTCATTCTAACAAAAACAATCTTTCTTGTTTCTCCATTTGCACTCCCCATAAAACATCACCTACAAATTCATTTCTTATATTAGTTTCTTTGCCAAATCTTTGTAGTATCCTGATCGTGATGCACAAATGTTTTCAACATATATGCCTGTGGGGTATGTTAATATAAGCAGTCAAGGGAAGGGCCTCTGGACCAGTTGGCATGTAGCAGTTTTTTTTTATTTAGTTTAATTTAATTAGATCCTTTAAAGGGCCATTTGGTTCAATAAGTCTTACATATTGAAGGGATTTGTTGCTTCACATTCATACATGCATATGTAATGACATAGTAGTTTAAACATGATCCTTGTCAAGGATCTCCCTGCCCCAATCACATGGCTCCTCTGTAATTCCCCCATGTTACAGATATAAATGACCATATACATGTGTTTTAATTATTAAAATTGCTAGATTTAAATGCCTACCTGAACATATTTTGGCTTATCATGGGAGTTGAGTGTACTCTACAGTATTGATCAGCCCCCTTTTCCTTCCCACTCCTCCCTCACTTCTCCTTCCCCCTTCCCCACTTCATAGTTATATTTCCCATAGTTTATGTGTTACTTCAAATTTGGTGGGTCTTTTAAATAAATGTGATTAATTTTCAATCTATCTTAGGTTTTACTCTCGCTTCCACATATGAGAGAAAACATCCAACTGTTAAGTATCTGTTTCACTCAGCATGATTTGTTCCATTTCCATCAATTTACCTGCAAAAGCCATGATATCGTTCTTTCTAATAGCTAAGTAGAACACCATTAGATATATATATATACATACCACAGTTTTTGTATCCATTCATCCAGAGAAGGGCATTTAGGTTGTTTCTGTAATTTAGCTATTATAAATTGAGCTGCTATAAATATTGATGTAGGTATGTCTCTGTGATATGCTGATTATAGCTCTTCTGGGAAAATATCCAGTAGTAGGAGAACTGGGTCCTAGGTGGTTCCATCCCTAATTTATTGAGGAGTTTCATACTGCTTTCTAAAGTGGTTATATGAGTTTGCAGTCCCACCAACAGTGTGCTAGTGCTCCTTTCTCCCCACAACCCTTTTAGCATCTGTTCTTTTTCACATTTTTTCATCTTTGCCATTCTGAATGGAATGAGGTGAAATCTCAGTGCAGTTTTAATTTACATTCCTCTGATAGTGATGTAGATACTTTCTCATATATCTCCTGACTTTTTGAACTTCCTCTGTTGAGAAGTTTATTTAGTTCCATAGCCTATTTATTGATTGGAATGTTTGTGGGTTTGGTGTTAACTTGTTTGAATTCTGTGTATATTCTATATATTATCCCCCTGTTGGAGAGGTAGCAGGCCATGATTTTTTCCCATTCTTTAGGTTCTTCTTGATACTCTTGACTAATTCCTTAGCTGTGCAGAAGCTTTTAAGTTTAATGGCATCCCACTCATTGATTCTTGCTTTTAATTCTTATGCTATGGGAGTATTGATAAGGAAGGTGGTACCTACACCAATATGGTGGAGTGTCGATCTATTTTTTATTCTAATAATTGTATGGTTGCTGGATTAATTTCTAATCCTTTGATCCATTCAATTTGATTTGTGTGCAGTGTTAGAGATAAGGATCTAGTATCAATTATCTGCATATGGTTGTCCAGTTTGTCCAGCACCATTTGTTGAATAGGCTGTCTTTCCTCCAAGCTATATTTTTGACCTCTTTGTCAAATATCAGATGTTTAAAGATTTGTGGGTTTGTGTCAGTGTTCTGTATTCTGTTCCATTGGTCTTTCTGCCCATTATGATCCAAATATCTTGCCATTTTTGTTACTACATCTGTATAGTATAATTTCAGGTCAGGTATTGTGAAACTCCTATTTTGTTTTGTTTTTTACTTAGTAGTACTTTGCCTATTATGGGTTTCCTATTGTTCCAAATGAATTTGATAATTGATTTTTTTATATCTGTGAAGATATTGATATCTTGATGAGGATTATATTGAATCTGTACTGGACTTTTGGCAGAATGGCTATTTTTATTATCTTGATTCTGCCTAACCAAGAACATGGAACATCTTTTCATCTTCTCAGGTCTTTTTCAATTTCTTTCTTCAATGTTTGATAGTTTTTATTGTAGAGTTCTTTATTTCATTTTTTAGATTAATTCCTAAATATTTTATTATTTTTGAGGTTATTGTGAATGGGACAGATTTCCTGTTTTCTTTTTCAACCTAATGGTATTGGAATATAGGAAGTTTGTTGATTTATGGGTGTTGATCTTGTATTGTACTACTTTGGTAAATTCATTTATAAGCTTTAGAAGTCTTCTGATGGAGTTTTTTGGTCTTCTAGTTGTAGGATCATATCATTGTCAGGTAGGTATAGTTTAATTTACTCTTTTCCTATTTGAATACCTTTGATTGCCTTCTCTTGTCTGACTGCAGTGGCTAGGGTTTCAAGGACTTTGTTGAATAAGAGTAGTGAGAGTGAACAACCTTGTTTTGTTCCTGAGTTTAGCTGCAATGTTTATAGTTTTTCTCCATTAAGTATAACGTTGGCTGTGGGTTTGTCATAAATGGCCTTGACAAAATTAAGGTAAATTCCTTTGATCCCTATCTCTCCAAAGTTTTGAGCATATATGGTGTTGCATTTTTTCAAAGACCTTTTCTGTATCAATAGAAATGATCATATAGCTTTTGTCCTTAATTATGTTTAAGTGATGAATTACATTTATTGATTTGTGTATGTTGAACCAACCCTGCCTGCCTGGAATGAAGCCCACTTGATCGTGATGTATTATCACTTTGAAGTGTTTTTTCATGCAGTTTGCTAGGATTTTGTTAAGGATTTTTATATCTATGTTCATCAGGGATATTGGTCTGCAGTTTTCTTTTCTTGAGTGTCTTTGTTGGGTTTGTATCAGGGTTATGGTTGCCTCATAAATGTTTGGGAGGGTTCCATCCCTTTCTATTTCATTGAATAGTTAGTTTGCTAAGGGAAGTGTTCACTCTTCTGTAAAGGTCTGATAGAACTCAGCCAAGAATCCATTAGGTCCTGGGTTTTGATTGCTGTTTAAATTTACCTACCTGATATTGGTCTGTTGATCTGCTCAATATCCTTCTATGTCCATTTGGGAATGTCATATGTGGCTAGGTATTTGTCCATGTTCTACAGATTCTCTAACTTGGAGGAGTTTAGATTTTCAAAAATAGTTTCTGATAATCCTCTGGATTTCAAATAAGTCAATGGTGACGTCTCCATTTTCATTTCTTATTTTGTTGATTTGCTTAATTTCATTTTTTCTTTGGGTGAGGTTTGCTAAGGGTCTGTCAGTTTTATTTATTTTTTTGAAGAACCAACCCTTTGTTTTGTTGATTCTTTGTTTTTTTTTCAATTTAATTGATTTTGGTTCTGATCTTAGATATTTCCTGTCTTCTACTGGTTTTGGGATTGGACTGTTCTTTTTGTATAGTTTTGAGGTGGAGAATAAGTTTATTTGGACTCTTTCCTGATTTTTGATGAAGGCACTTAATGCTATAAATTTGCCTTTTAAGAATATTTCCAGACTGTTCCAGAGATTATAATAAATTGTGTCTTCATTCTCATTTATTTCCAAGAATTTTTTGATTTCTGTTTTCATGTCCTCTTTTATCAATTCTTCATTTAAGAAGGTATTATTCAATCTCCATGTATTTGTGTACTTTCTGTTATTTTTCTTACTGTTTATTGCTAGGATCATACTATTGTGGTCTGGTAGAATACATGGAATTATATCAAGTTTTTTGTATTTGCTAAGATTTCCTTTGTGGACTAGAATAAGATCTATTTTGAAGAAGGATCCATTTGCTGCTGAGAAGGTAAACTCAGCCAAATGGGGATGGAATATTCTGTTGATACGTTAGGTTATAGGGTGCAACAAGGTGGCGCTGAGGAGCCCAGGGGAGGGCGGGCCAACCTTGTGAGCACATGAAGGCCTAAGCCAATCAAAGAACAGGCCAAATCACACCACCAGATTGACAGTCCTTTTGGTCCCATAAAAAAATATAAAAACAAGTTGACCTTTACTGTTATAGGCTTCACGCACTTCCTCTTTTCGCTGGGTTTCTATATAAGCTTGAGTGTGACTGCTAATGAACGAGTTCCTGCTAGACATGACTCCCTGTGGTGTCTGATTGTCTTCAGGAAAGGCTGGGGAATGGTCACACAGCGTGCTTACCTTTCCCACCATGGACGAGGTCCCTCGTTCCCTGCTAGCAAGGCGCTGAGTCCTACATCAACCCAACATTAGGTCCATTTGATTTATAGAGTTTTTTAGGCTGAAGAAATCTTTGTTAATTTTTTTATTTTGATGATACTTTTATTGATGATAAAGGAGTATTAAAGTCATCCAGCAATATTGTGTTGAGATTGATAAGTGGTTTAACGTCATTGAGTATTTTTTCCACATATTTGTGAGCATAGGTGTTTGGGGCATAAATGTTAACCATGGTTACATCTTCATAGTATAGTGTTCCCTTCACTAAGATGTAATGGTCTTCTTTGTCTCTTCTGACTAAATTTTGGGTTAAATCAACTTTGTCAGATGTAAGTATTGTAACACTGGCTTGCTTTCTTGGGCCATATGCCTGGTACATATTTTTCCAACCTTTTACCTTCAATCTGAAGCTGTCTTTGTCTATGAGGTGTGTCTCCTCTAAGCAGCACATTGTTGGATTTGGTTTTTGATCCAGTTTGTTAATCTGTGTCTTTTGATTAGGGTGCTGACTCCATTCATGTTCAATGTTAGAATAGATATGTGGTTTTGGTGCCACCATTGTGACTTTTGCTGAATTATGTGCTGTCTTGGTTATCTTTTAGTGGGTTATGCTTTAATTGTCCTTGCTCTGCTTTTAGGCTTGGGGAATTATTTTCTTCTTCCTCTGTTTGGAATTTGTCTTTGAGTATTCTCTGTAGAACTGGTTTTGTTTTCATATATGTTGCTAATTTGTTCTTATTGAGGAATATTTTTATTTCCCCATCTAATTTAAGCTGAGTTTTTCTGGGTATAGTATCCTCTGCTCACAATTATTTTCTTTCAGGGTTTGGAATATTTCATTCCAGGCTCTTCTTGCCTTCAGGGTGTGAGTTGAGAAATCTGAAGTGATCCTTTTTGGTTTGCCTCTGAATTCGATTTGGTATTGCTTTCTTGCTGATATTAGTTTTCCTTCCCTGTTTTTTCTGTTATTCATGTTGTATATGATGTGTCTCAGTGAGTTTTTCATTTGGTAATGTGTATTTGGTATCCTATACACATTTTGAATGTGGATATCTGGCTTAATTCTGATATGAGGGAATTTTTCTTTGATTATCTAATTGAGAGGGTTTCTTATTCATTTTGCTTGTTGTTCAATATTCTCCTCTATCCCAATTACTTTCACGTTATTTTTTTCTGATTTTTATCCCATACACCTTGAAAATTCTGACCATGATCAATAATTTTTTTTGTCTCTTCCATGCATTCAAGATTACTCAGCCTGTCTTTGTTGTCATATTTGTTGTCAGATGTTCTTTCTTTGAGATTTGAAGCTCTATTTTCTGAGTTTAATCTGTTATTAATATCTTCCATTGTGTTTTTAATTCAGTTGACTGTGTTTTTCAGTTCTAAGTGCTCTACTATACTATGTCTCTTTTCAATATATCTAATTCTTTACTAAAATGGTCTTTCAATTTCTGAATTGTTCTCTTATTTCTTTCCTTGAATCTTATTTTAATAATTGATAATTTTAATAATCACATTGTTGTTACTTTTTTCTAGGTTTTCATCCAGGTCCTTATCCATGGATTCCTTGATGGGGAAATGTAGGTTCGAGGAGGAGAATTGTTTCAGTTTTCCTCATTTTCAGTGCCTAGGTATGAGCTCTAAGCTTTCCCTCTTGTTATTTCACTTTGGAAATTTGTTAATGTGTTGTGGTGATTTGTCTCTTTGTTTATTTGGGGTGGGGTACAATTTGGTACTTCATTAACTGGCTCCCCAACCTGTGATTTATTGTTGCCACTGCAATTTCTAATATCTTGCAGAAAGACATTTCTCCTGCTGTTGTGGTCTCATTTCATGGAGAGATTCTGCATGCAACCATCCCACTGGTCATTATCTTCTCCTTAGCACATTTTCTAGTGCTCAAGAGCTTGGCCTGCTTCTTTGTGATCTTCAGCACCTGTACAGCAAAGCAATCTGCATTTCCTGAGCACAGAAAACAAGCTGAGTCAGTTGTCAGGAATGGTGGCTGGGCACAAAGGGCTTTGCTATACCTGTAAAGTGCCTCATTAAGGCTAAAAATTTTTCTTTTATCTTCAAATAGCAAAGTAAAAATACAGGAATCACTTTCATTAATAAGGAATAACTTTTCTGTAAGTTACAATAACCTCTGTCGGCTCTTGAGGTTCTCTTTAGATAGTAACTAGAGAGTATCCTTATCTCCCTATGGTTCTGATGAGTTCATTCATTGTACTGGTATTTACCTAGTGTTGGGTAAAGATCCCTCTTCTTCCAGTCATTTCAACGATGTCTTTAGTTCAGTCATGTACACAGCCATATAATTCAGAACATCAGGCCTATTTTTTTCCCTCCTTTCCTTCTCCCCTTTGGAATCAACATGTTCTGAAATTTGATAATTTCCCTTGCACAGTTTTAACTAAATATATCAACCTTTCCTTTCTGGCTATTATCCATGCTGCAAAAATATATGGGAGGATGGAAACCCCCTCAAATCTTAAATTTATCTAGCTAAGTTAACCAAAGTATGCTGATTAACCTTTATTATGCACAACTTTTAGTGCTGTATCCCCTTCTACACTATTTCAGCCTATTCAAAATATAATGCAGTTCTGGAGTTTTTTCACAAGATGGCAATGTAGATTCTACATTTCATATCAACCAGGGAAATTCAATAGAATTCTAAAAATTATATTTAAATTACACAAATTGTAGTTGAATATTAAAGGGAAATATAATAGTGCAAAACTGAATGATGACCTAATTTTCTTTAAGATGTTTTTCCACTCCCTTTTAAAAAGGAATAAGTGAAAGTCAGAATGAACTCAGGGAAAATTGTATTTTTATTTCTTCCTTGTTTTTAATGCATACTAAATCAGGGAAACATTTCCTCCTCTAGAATAATATGACTTGATATTACCGCTGGTGCAGAAATGTCAACTCTCTATGTAGCTTCTACTTTCCTGATCTATGTATTCAAATAATATAGAAAAACCATTCCATTGTTACTAATATATAAAAATGTCAGGAATTTCACCCCATACTTTAAGGCTACCCTAAGAAACTTAGTGAGATGCTGTCTAAAATAAATAAATAAGTCTGAAGATATAGGTCAGTAGTAAAGTTCTATCTCTGGGTTCTATCTCTGGTTTGCAAAAGTAAAAAAAAGATGAATTTATGTAATACAGTGCTTCTAGTCAACTCTTTTTCACAGTTGTCATTTTTCTGTATTATTAGAAGGAAAGAAAGGAAGAGGGAGGGAAAGACAGAAGGAAAGAAAGAAGGAAAAGTCTATTATCCAACTATATTACTGTAAAGGAGCATTGGGTGTAAAAACCTGAACATTAAAGAAATAATTGTAAAATAAATTTATAGTAAGGAAGACCTCCTAGAAAGTAAAATGATTTGAAGCAAGAGAGAGGGTGGAGAGAGAGAATGAGAAACAGAAAGAGGGAGAGAGAGACTTTTTATAATTTAAAAAAGTATAAAGACATATTTATGGTAATCTCCTTGCTTTTCTCCTAATCTGTTTCTCTTCCCTATTCCTATTACCGACTTCCTGTCTGTTTATGTATTATAATTCAGAAGTGGTATGGTTGTATTAAGCATATAAATTACTGATATTTTTTGAAATAAAAGTTTTCAAAAATTGAAACAAGAAAAAGAAAAATTTTATACTTTTAAAATTAAAATTTTCTAATTTAAGCACATCATTTCCTAATTTGATTGAGAAATATTTTCCATTCAGTAAAAATAAACTAAATTTGCTGATCATAGTTTTGAGAAAAAAATATTTAAGGCATATAAACAATATGTAAAACACTAAAAACTATCCTTTCCAACTAATTAAACTTGTGAAAACTTTTTTTGAGAGACATCAACATAAAATATTTTAGGAAGCTAAGTACAAAGGGAAATTATTATACATTTGAAATGGATGGACCTTAAGTAAATTATCAAATGTCACAGAACTAAGAAGGTACAATCTGACACTGTGACTTCTGAATAAGGCAATGTATCACCAATACTTATATTTAATTTGTAGGTGTAAAAGCCCTTCTATTGGCAATATGAAGAGATCCAAATAAGTTGGACAGCAGAACAAGAAAGCAAACAAAGCATACTATATTTTTCTTAAAGCATTTTCCTGGTTATTTCAATAAAATTAAAGTCATGTTAAAATACAAAAAGAAAGTTTGGAGGATTAAGATGGAGCTCTAGTCATATGAACAAAACAGAAAAAAATCAAATTGTGGATTTTATTGGACCTTAGATTAAAAAATAAGGGCAGTTCTAAAACCCTGGTAAACAGAAAAATGCAAATTAAGACTATATTAAGATTTCACCTCACTCCAGTCAGACCGGCAAAGGGGAGATGTGGGGCATGGGTGAGGATGTGGTTTTAATCCCCAACACCAAGTACATAATGAAGAGCTGGAGCAATGAAAGCCACATGATACACTAAATAAAATTGATTCTCTTTTCCTCTCTCTCTCTCTCACTGTCTCACTCCCCCCCATAAATATATATATGTATATATAAAGTGTATACACACATACATGCAGACATATAACTTTATATATATGTGTATATATGTGTGTATATGTGTATATATATGTATATGTGTGTGTGTGTGTATATATATATATATATATATATATATATATATATATGCAAAATAAAAGCATTTTGGCCAATGTTCCTTGGATATGTTTGTGTCATCACTTTTATAACTTCCATATAATACATTTAGTTAATTTGTGATGAAACCTTTAATTACCTGAATTATCAGAACATTAGAAATCAGCATAAAAGATAAAGCTCCTTCTCTCCAGAGTGTCTCAGGATATAGAGTGAGAAGCTCAATATAGCTAATGGTAAAAACAAAGGCAAGTATAAGAATCTAGTCCTCAACATATTGGCAAGGGAAGGGGAAAATTCTTCCTAGGGAAGTGTGATTCTGTGAGTCTTGACAGTATATAACAAAATAAATGAACTAGAGGATGAAGAAAGAAAAATAATTATAGTATTGGAGCAATCTCTACTAGCGAACAATTCTGGAGAAATCCTACCATGTGCTATATTGATGCCCCTACAGTTAATTTTCTTTTCTTTTTTTTTTTAAAGAGAGAAGGATAGTGAGAGAGAGAGAGAGAGAGAGAGAGAGAGAGAGACTCAATTTTTATTGAGTTTTTCACATGGCCTTCATTGCTCAGACACTTAGTTGTGTACATGGGTGCTGGGGTTTGAACCCGTGTACTTGCATATGCCAGGCAAGCGCCATAACCACCAAGCCACTGCACCAGCCCCAGTTAATTTTCTTTTACTTCAAATTCTCAAATTATCTGTTGACACTGCAAGTAAAAAATTTTACAGTTCCTTGAAGACATCTTTTTTCACTAATTGTCTTGGCTTTATTTGTTTCATGAGACTGGGTTAGAAATTTATCTCTCACAGTCCTAGAGACTGGGAAAAGCCTGGTGACAGCCTACTTGCTGACTACTCAACTGGAAGAAGAAAAGAGAGAACTCACTCATACAAGTCCCTTTTTCATTGACATTAATCTATTCATGAGAGCTCTGCCCTCATGCCATAAAAACCTTTCAAAGGCTACACCATCGGGGATTTGGTTTCTAACACGAGAAAATTTAGGAGACACATTCAGACCATAATATTTTTTAAATTATTAGAGAGTTTTAATATCCCAGAAACAGTATAACATACAGATGTAGGCATGAAGTCCTCTTGCCTATATTCATGCCAATATTATAGACAAAACCTCCCTGTTGTGGAATTTTATTATGTGTAAAATGAGGTGAAAAATAGCACCTACTTCTTGAAATATCTGGAAAGACTTAAGTGATGCATTGTAATGTTGCACATTGTCTGACAAGGAGTAAATATTGCATAGCTACTAACTGGTATTTTTGTTCTTTCATTGTCCCCCACCCATTCTCTAGCCCCTCACTTTTGCAGGAAATATTACCTGTAAAATGTCACTGAAGTAAGTGAAGCCAGCTGATGAGAAAGCACTCAACTTTCTCTTTATTCTTGCTCAGTGCTTGAGTTTGGGCCTTTCCTGAAGCATCAGTGGCTTCCTATGCTCTTTGATCCTTCCTCAGAACTCTGTATACTCTGTTCCTTTCATTTCTTCTCTGCAGCACCCCATTTTTGCTCCTGAATTTGCAAAATTCTTTTTCTACTAGCTCTCTTCTGTGGGATTTTGAACTTGAATTTCTACTATCTCCAAACAGAAAGGCAAATAGTTTGAATAGGTACTTCTCTCTTTCCCAATCTCAAGGCAATCCACGATTGCCAATCCAATCTTGTCTGATTGGCCCATTCTCAAGTCTCACCATTCTGACTTCACTTCATGACAATATATTGAAATAATTGTTGTTAAACAATCAATGACAGAAAAATTCAGTGAAAGTTTTATTTGAAATGTTACATAAATTTCCTATAGCATTTTTTTTAGAGAGAGGGATAGTGATATATATATATATAGATATAGATATAGATATATATGATATCTATCTTTCTATATCTATATATATATATATATATATATGGAGAGAGAGAGAGAGAGACAAAGTGAGTAGAGAGAGAGAATCAATTTTTGTTTATTTTTTTATGTGGCTTTCACTCCTCTGACACTTAGTTTTGTACATGGGACTGGAGTTTGAACCCATGTATCCATGCATGCCAGGCAAGCACTGTAACCGCCGAGCCACCACTCCAGCACCTCCTTTAGCATTTAATCAGCTAATATCTCCTTTATTTTTGAAATGTTCTCATCTGTTTTCTTCAGTGACACTGATCGTTTCTTATGTCTTTCTGACTCTAAATCTTCACATACCTTTAATTTTGGTGCTTCTAAAGTCTATTTTTGTATTTTTACAAAACATCCTTAAGTGAGACATTCTAACTATTTGTCTCAACCTTTAACTACATATCACTGAATATTAAATCTTACTTATCTAGATATTTATTTATTTATGGTGCTAGATATTGAACCCAGGAGTGCTCTACTGCTCATCTACATCCCTAAACATTTTAAAATTTCATGTTGAGGGTTCTTTCCTCCACTTAGTTGTGTATGTGCTGCTGGGAACGGAACTCAGGTCCTCATGCATGCCAGGCAAGTGCTCTACTACCCAGCCACATCTGCAAACTGACATACAATTTTAAGGGTATTGTTTCATGACAAAGTCAGTGCCTGTTTTACAAAGGATTTGAGTTGTGAAACTTGTATTTTATTGAAATGTGCAAGAATCCATTTAAACTTTTAATATCTTTTTTTTATCCCAAGGAATGAATCCACCCAGGGGAGCTCAAACTCTAAGCCACATTGCCACCCCCTTTGTTTTTTATTTTGAGATAGGTTCTTGCTAAATTGCTTAGGGCTTTGCTTAGTTGCTGAGGCTGGCTTTGAACTCATGACCCTCCTGCCTTAACCTCTCAAGTCACTGGGATTATGGATATGCACCATTGTGTCAGGCAAAAACCTTATTTTTTTTTCATCTTTAAAATAGAAGCATTTAAACTTAAGTGGTGCACTACACAAAAATGACACTGAATGATGTAATATGTAAAAGAAAGGGCTTTTTGAAAGAAATAAATATATTCTTTTATGCTATCATAATATTATATTTCATTTCTATAATTTTTACTATATATGTATGTGTTTATTTTTATATATAATTTATTATTTTCAGTTGAACAATGACTTCTGATCATGTTTGTGAATTATTTATCATTTGTACAAATTAAACTTCTAAAATATTTATTAATTTTGATATGTATGGTTTCATTTTTAGTATATGTGGTAATATGGTATGTGTTCTTTTAAAAATATATTTTATTTTTTGATGGCACACTTTATTGATGCATAATTATGAGGACATTGTGATGTGTTGATTCTTGTATACAATGAGCACTGATTTTTCAAAATAATGCATATAAATATGTATTTCTTGTACCTACTCCAATTAAAGGTGAAAATGAGTGAACATGTCTTTGTGTCAGCATAGTTTTCCCACAGTAAATATATTTTGACTATCAGTTTAACTCTTCTATATCTCCACCCCAAAGCTCAATGAAAATTTATCAACTAACATAACCAAAATGTACTGCATTTCTATGACTTCACAATGTTTCACGCATGTTAATGTTACATAAGCATTGAATAGCTGTTGGAATAAGATTTTAAAATCTGAGAGATTTTTATTATATGTGCTTGATTAATAATATGAGAAGAATGAGAAAATACTAGACTTTATTTTTCACTCAAGTTAGCAAGATACATGAACACAAATCTTGCACTACAGAACATTCTCAAAGATATTCTCCATTCAGAAGAAAATGCTAATGATACCCTAAATCCTTAAACAAGGGTGAGTCAATAACCACATTACAAACAAAATGACTTCCAAGATGACTCAAAACTCTGTAATAGTCACAAAGTCTGATATTCAGCCTCCCATATCTATTCTAACTCTGAATGTGAATGGTCTCAATGTCCCAATTAAAAGACACAGATTGGCTCACTGGCTCAAAAAACAAAATCCAACAATATATTGTCTACAGGAGACACACTTAACACTCAAAAATAGACACAGACTGAAGGTGAAAGGTTGGCAAAATATCTACCAGGCCTGCCGCCCAAAAAGGCAAGCTGGCATGGCGATCCTAACATCTGATAAAATTAATTTCCATCTACAAGTAGTAAGAAAGGACAAAGAGGGACACTTCATCATACTAAAAGGGATAATTCATCAAGAAGATATAATGATAATTAACATTTATGCCCCCAATCACAACCCCCCAATATATGGAAAAAATACTTAAGGACATTAATCCCCTCATTGATCTCAACACAATAATACTGGGGGACTTCAATACACCACTATGAACTCTAGACAGATTATCAAAACAAAAAATCAATAAAGACATCTCCAATCTGAACAACTCTATTAATCAATTGGGCTTAACAGACATATGCAGAATATTCCATCCTAAGTTGGCTGATTACCTTCTTCTCATCGGCTCACAGATCCTTTTCTAAAATAGACCACATCCTAGTTCACTGAGGTAATCTTAACAAATACAAAAAAGTTGACATAGTCTCATGTAACCTGTCAGACTACAATGCTATAATCTTAGCAATCAACAAGAGAAACAACAGAAACTACTCAAATACTTGGAAATTGAATAATTCCCTCTTAAATAAAGGATGGATAAAAGAGGCAATGAGAACAGAAATCAATAAATTCTTGGAAATGAATGAGAATTGAGGAAACAACATATTGAAATCTCTAAGATAGTATGAAGACACTCTTAAGAAGTAAATTTATAGCACTGAGTGCATACACCAAAAATCTAGAAAGTGCCCAAATAGCCTTATGCTACAACTTAAACGCCAGCAAAAAGAGGAACTAACCAACCCCAAAGCTAATAGAAGACAGGAAATAACTAAAATCAGAGCTGAAATTAACAAGATTATGATCCAGCTATCCCACTTCTGAGTATTTTCCCAAAAAGAGTTAGAATCAGCATACTATAGAGATATGGCTTCATCAATGTTTATAGCAGCTCAATTTACTATAGCTAGATTATGGAACCAACCCAGATGCCCCTAACTGGATGATTGGATTAAAAAATTTGGTACATATATACAATGGAATACTACTCAGCTATTAGAGAAAATGAGATTATGGCTTTTGAAGCCAAATGGATAGAGGTGGAAAAAATTATGCAAGTGAAGCATCCCAATCTCAGAGAC
>PVKS010037876.1:0-18325 GCA_004027875.1 Aplodontia rufa
GGTGCATAGCTATCCCATGGCAGACTGACAGGTGCCTAGACAGGCAGGTGTGTGTGGTATAGCTAGCAACAATGAGAAGCTGACAGGAGTCTGCTGGCTGCAGAGTTCCCCTACTCAGTGCATCAGTCCCACTCTGTGAACCTCAGCCCCACAGAGCTGCTCCTGAGGGAGATCCCACAGTGGATCCTCCTCAGGCCTTCTGCAGACCTCTGTAAGTGGGCGCTCTGTGTCAGCCCATGCAGAGGAGCAGAACCAGCACAGTCTACACAAAGTGACTGAGTTTCGAAGACCAGCTTCTCAGAGTCCTTGTCAACAAGACTGAGTGTCCCCACACCTCCATCTTCTGCCACTCCTTCTGCGGAGCAGACACACCACAGTTGCATCTCGGGGTCCCATCTGTTCACAGCACAAACACGAAATAACCCTGGCTCTAGAGAGGAAAGGCAGAATCAGTGAGAATATGTTGTGACTCACCTCCAGCGGAATCTTTTTATTTTCAAGAAGACAAAAAGGAGAGTCAATGGGAAAAGGTATTAAAAGTCAGCTTCTTGCTAATAAAGGATTGGCTGGGGACACTGTCTCTCATGCTGTCACGGGAGCACACTGGCGGTCCCAGTCAGCGAACCGTCTCTGCTGGCAGGCAGCATTCCCATTCTCAGGTAGGCATGGCTAGATGCAGGCAGTGGGAATCCATCTCTGCCGTGAAAATTGCAAAGCAAACGGGAGGTCACCCCAGACACTGCAATGGGGTCATTGGCAGAGGAGTACCAGCTGCAAGTGAAAGTCCCCCCGCTGCACCTGCTGCCATTGTCCCTTTCTGGAGCTGGGTGGTGGCCTCACTGGTGTGGCTCTCAGTACCATTCAGCTGCTCAGTTTGATGCTTTCCAAATGGTCCCAGCTCTGCCTTCCCCTCGATTCTGCTGTTAAACTCAAGGTGTTCTACACTAATGCTTAGACATTTAAGTGCATTTTAAGGGTTTACAGGGAAGGATAGAATGGATTTGGGGCTGGGACCTGCTGCATGGGAGCCGAAGGTCTTGCAGAGGACGGCTCTTAATTGGCTTGTGGAATTCTGGTGTTGCTTTCCGTGTTCTTCCAGGGCAGCAATGGCATTTTCTGAACGCTGTGTTTCAGCAGGAGCTGGAACGCACAGCCAGGGCACACTTGCTTGAACTTCTCCGAGCAGGCATACCTTCCAACCTGGTCCTCAATTATCTGTGTGGACTCTGTGACCACTGAGCCGCTCTCTCCACTGAAGTGGCAGAGTGGCAGTGGAGGACCATGGAGAACCACTCATCTGGAGTGCATAGGCCAGGACACCCCTGCCCTGTGTTCTCCACACACAGGGGACACGAGCGTCCCTTGTCAGCCCCTCGCACAGCTCCCTGCTTGTGGATGGCTAGAGGATGCCTGGGGATGCAGGCACCATAGCAGAGGGCCTGGCAGCGGCTTATGGCTAGAACTCTCTGTGTGGCTTTTCAGGCCTGGGTGCAGGCCACCACTGGGGTTTGCTGGACAGGCCCTGGGGAGAGCTGCCTTCCCACACCAGGCCTGCGGAGACTGAAGCAGCTGCAGCTAAGGCCTCAGCTCCTGGGCTGGCCACATGGCTCCCATCTCACCAGCTCTACCCCAGGCATCTCCATCCCTGTTCTCTGGGTCTGGTGCCTGGGGCAAAGGCCTTCGAGTGCTTTCCCGTGGCGTCCGTGTAGGAGCGGGCAGGGGCAATCTTAAGGTCAGCTGCCCATCTTCTGCAAGCCCAGCCTCCGCCCCTCCTCCCTGACTCCAGAGCTCACCAGGCTGCCGGCCTTGTGTTCCGGAGCCTCACCAGGGACGGACGGGGTCCTTGCACCCGTGCTGACTTGCTGCACCTTCCATGGTTACTCGGTTCCTCAGGAGATGGGTGAACAGTGGGAGTCGGTTCTTCACTACAGCCCCTCAGGAAGTGAAGGAAACCTTTGCTGTGATTTCATCTGGTTCCTCCCCAGCTCAGCATCTTCTGTCCAGAAAGGCCCGGTGACCATGGGATGCAGGACACTGGAGAAATAGTTTTCCAAAAGGCTCCGCTGACCATTGGTGTGCAGTGGACATCATCCAGTGCCCATGGAGTCTTGGTAAATAAGACCCCTCAGTCACCAAGCAGCTTATGGCTGTGAAGCATGGATTTGGTGGCATCTAAAAGGTTTTGTGATAGAAGCAGTTTAAGGATACAGGATATACAAAGTGCAGCTTACATATTAGGGAGCGGGGACACGAGAGATGAGGCCAGAACCCAGGAGGACCTTGGGCACAGGCACTGTGCCGAGGCTTGAGAAGGTGTCTAGGGCTTCTCCACATGGGTGCCACAGGTTCCACCATGGGAGAAGGTGCAGCTGAGCTCCAGGCCATCAGGAGATGTGGCATGGAGGTGGGGTGGTGAGTTGTGGGGACACAGGTTGTCCCGGAGCCCCCAAGGCTACTGGGCCAGCTTTAACTGGAGGGGAATGAGGTGACGGTCACGAGTCCACCACCTGGTTCTTCAGCTTTTCAGCCTGTTTGCTGTGTCTGCCTCAATCATCCATGTAGCCAGGCAAGACATCCCCAAACAGCCTAACTGAAACCATTACTAGTTCCAGTTTCTGGAACTTCAAGTCCCTCACAGTCTGACGTGCATTCACTTGGTGACCTTTGTTTCCTCCCATCACACACGCACAGCTCATTGGCTGACATGTTAGGACAGCACTAGAAGGCTCTCTGGAGACTGCTCATGAAGTCGGGGCCTCCTGCATGCCTCTCACTGTGCGAGGGGCCCAGGTTGTTTTCCGCCTGCTTCTGCGGTGCCCATGGCCGTTCTCCTCACCGAGCTGGCCTTGACTTCTGCCTGTTTCCATTCAGCGTCACTGTGTTTAGTGTGCGGATTCCCACTAGGAAGAGGCATTGGAAATGTGTGGAGTGGGGGCAGAGCTCCTCAGGGGCTGCAGGCCTGGGAGCCCTTCCTCTTCCTTTCCAGGGAGGCCGTAATGCTGGCTTGCAGGGGCCGTGAATCTGCACCCTGGACACAAGCCCTTCTCCAGAACCCGTGCTGCTCTCCACAATCAAGCAGGAGCCACCCCCGCTGAAAGGATCATAAAATGAAATTTGAATTGGGATCCATGGGAAAAGAGATAAATTTTTCAGCATGAAAATTATATCTTGATATTTATCCTTTCCCAACTTTCCTCATCTGAAAACAAAACACGGAATCGCCTGACATCCGTTTATCTCCCTTTCCTGGTCTGGATTTACGTGGTCACTTTCCTTCACTTTTTTTCCTACAGCTATTTCCTCTCCATTTAGGGCGTCATCGTGGGAAGTTCTCAGTCTGCTCAGACCCACACCTGGTTCATCACGAGGACTGCTGCCATGCCCTGCCGTCAGCGTCCTGCCGGGCCCGTCTGTTAGTGCAGAGGCAGAATGCATGGCTGAGCAAGCCCCACCTGCTCAGGAAGGTGGAGGTCCCCTCGCTCGCCACCACATGCTGGCTCTGCGAGTTTTCTCCCAGGCATAGATCTTTGTGACTCTCCTCCTAAACCACGGGAGTCACGTCCACTCTGCCCCAGCGCCCACTGGTGACCTTGGGCTCCTTCACCTGGCTCATGTCTTTCCTTTCCCCATATTTTTTACCGATACACTACAGTTGTACAGATTTATGGACTTGTTATGGATTTGTACGTGCACAGGATATAATTTGGCCAAAGTCCCTCCCCAGCACTTGCCCGCTCCATCCCCAGCTCTCACCCCTTGGTCCCTTTCCTCTACTGATCTCCCTTCGATTTTATGAGATCCACCCCAACCTCTGTTTTCCTTTTTCCTCTCTGCTTCCTCATATAAGGGGAAACTCAACACTTAACCTTCTGAATTTCATTTAGTTCACTTAACATCTCCAGTGCCGTCCATTTTCCTGAAAATACCATAATTGCATTTTTCTTTAACTCGTATACTTTTTGTATTAGTTTAAAATTTAATTTGCATTTTTCTCATGCTTAAAGTTTAGGAGTTTGTTTTTATAAAGAGAGAGAGACAGTGAGAGAGAGAGAGAATCAAGAGTTTTTTGAAAGACAGAGAGAAGGATAATGATAGAGAGAATCAACTTTAGTTTTTCATGTGGCTTTCATTGCTGTGACACTTAGTTGTGTATGTGGTGCTGGAGTTCAAACCTGTGTCCTCACACATGCCAGGCAAGTGCTGTAACCGCCGAGCCACTGCTCCAGCCCCAAAGTTAAGGAGTTTTAATAGATTTATGTAAGGATTCTTTTAAAAATGAATTTTATAAGAATGATAAAACACATTTTAACTCTATCAGTAATATTTATTCTTTTTCAGTATATATATATGTTTTACTGTTGAGGACTTATAGCCAACTTATCTAAATAATATTTAAATAAATAAAATATATTTTAAAGCAGTTTTCGTGTTTTGGCATTCAGCTACGTAAGTAGTCCACTCTTTTTTGATTACTGGACTGTTAAATGCCTCTTCCTCGCGAGGCAGGGCGGAGGCAGAGAGAGCATGGGTGGTGGGGTGGGGCGAGGGGGAGGAGGAGTTTCCCACCCTACCCGCGGTTGGGATTTCGGTGCAGGTGACTGTGGACAGTCTAGATGACGCAGCTGGCAGTGGTGGCTTGGTTTAGCAGCAGGTTGGTGAACACTTCTGCACAGGCAGACATCACTTTGCCCCTAGAAGTCGGTCCCTGGACAGCTCCAATGTGGATGCACCCATGATTTTCCAGGAAGAGGGGGTCGGCTGCAGCACAGAAGCATCCGGTACCCCAACCAGCAGCCACTGAGGTGGGGAACTGTGCAGAGGAGCTGGCCCCAGGAACCCTAGTCCAGGGTGCCCTCAGCCTGCTTGGTATGCTTTCTCCAGGGCACCCCATCCTTCCTCCTCTGCAGGTGCGGCGCCCTCTGGAGGCATGAGCGGGGCCAACGGGAGCTCCCTGGCTGGATTCATCCTGCTGGGCTTCTCAGACCACCCTCGCCTGGAGGCTGTGCTCTTTGTGCTAGTCCTGGTCTTCTACCTCCTGACCCTGGTGGGCAACATCACCATCATCGCGGTCTCATACCTGGACCCCGCTCTGCACACCCGATGTACTTCTTTCTCAGCAACCTCTCCCTGCTGGACGTCTGCTTCACCACCAGCCTGGCCCCCCAGACCCTGGTGAACCTGCGAGGGCCTGGGAAGACCATCACCTACGGCGGCTGCGTGGTGCAGCTGTACGTCTCCCTGGCCCTGGGCTCCACCGAGTGCATCCTCCTGGCCGCGATGGCCTTGGACCGCTATGTGGCCATCTGCAGGCCCCTCCACTATGCGGTCCTCATGAGCCCCCGGGTCTGCCAGCAGCTGGCCTCTGCCTCCTGGCTCAGCGGTTTGGCCAATGCCCTGATCCACGCCACCCTTACCTTGCAGCTGCCGCTCTGTGGCAACCACAGGCTGGATCACTTCATTTGTGAGGTGCCGGCCCTGCTCAAGCTGGCCTGTGTGGACACCAGCGTGAATGAGCTAGTGCTCTTTGTCGTGAGCATCCTGTTCCTCATAGTGGCTCCTGCGCTCATCCTTTTGTCCTACGGCTTCATAGCGCGGGCGGTGCTGAGGATCAGGTCCGCGGAGGCCAGGCACAAAGCCTTCAGCACCTGCTCCTCCCACCTCACCGTGGTGGTCATCTTCTACGGCACCATCATCTACATGTACCTGCAGCCCAGAGACAGCTACTCCCAGGACCAGGGCAGGTTCATCTCCCTCTTCTACACCATGGTGACCCCCACGCTGAACCCCATCATCTACACCTTACGGAACAAGGACGTGAAGGGGGTGCTGAGGAGGCTCCTCTTGGAGACACTGTGTGCCCAGCTGACATGAGGGGCCAGGAGCTGCCTGCAGGCGTAGCTCAGCCGCACCCACCCATCCACTCTGCTCTCTCCTATTGAGGGACCTCCACCCAGGCGTAGCTGTGCACCCAGCAGACTGCACAGTTCTCCACTCAGGAGCGTGAGCCCAGGACTACGAACTTAGGCAGCTGAGATTCCTCAGACAAAGGAACGGGAGCCGGGAATGTCCAACAACTGGTCGCTCCATGAGCTTCAGTAGAAAGCAGTGCACACCACATGCTCAGTTTGATGCTGTAATTTGTGAATAAAATGGCAGAATTTTATTTTATTTTCTCATCAACATACTGAACATGTGGACTTCCTTATTATCTTCATACCTAATTTATAGATAAGGACCAAGAATTTCAGAACACAAACCCATTTCTTTCACTCACATGATAGTTTTTTCAGATCTGCTCATGAGTTTATATCGATGAAAGTGTGTGAAGAAGGCTCAATTTATGGGTTTTGATATTTCAGTAGTGAAAGTTTTGGAGTGTGTGTGTGTGTGTGTGTGTGTGTTGTTGTTATTGTTGTTGTATTGAAGGGATGACATGTGCATACGTGAAAATGTTTCAGTTGGCTGAATTTTTAAAAACTCATAAAAAATTAGGAGATTCCAGGGTCCTTCCTGAGCTGTGCATGGTGGCTGTCACACTGGGGTTCTTCAGGTGTTAAGTGACCTGGGTGTTCTTCCTCAGCCCTGCATGGTGACCTCACACTGGGGTCTTTCAGGTGTTAAGTGACCCAGGGTCCTTCCTCAGCACTGCATGGTAACCTCACACTGGGGACCTTCAGGTTTTAAGATGACTCAGTGTCCTTTCTCAGCCCTGCATGGTGACCTCACACTGAGGACCTTCAGGTGTTAGGTGACCCAGTTTCCTTTTTCAGCCCTGCATGGTGACCTCACACTGGGGTCCTCCACATCTGTCCTCATGGTTGCTGTGTCACTAGAGTCCATTGGAACATTCTTGGGTAAAGTCATCTGGCTCTCAGGAAACTGCAGTGGAAACAGAACTCAGCTTGAGCTTATTTCTTACTCCAGGTCACAGAAAGTCTTTTCCTGTCCACTTGGTTCCTCTGTCCCTCTAACAGCAGGTTGCACAGACAGTTAAGATAGATGGAAATAGGACAGAGGTGAGATTCCCCTGGAAGACACTCAGCTGACCCTCCCTGCGTTCTCCTTCCCTGTGTCACTATTGACCTGTCACAAGGGGCGCAGGTCAGTGGTGCCCAGAGTAGAAACTGGTAGAGGAAGACCCTGCATTACGAAGAGTCCTGGGAATCTTGGACAGGATGGCAACATTTTTCTCCACCCATGGTTGTGTATTCACAAGCACATGCAGATATTAAATGTCTGGAGTTTTAAATTGAATCAGTTTATTGTGCATAAATTATTGATTCACAAATTGCTATGGTAAAATTTGGTTTCAGAGCCTGGCTTGACACTATTCAGGAACGAAACTCCTGGACTAAACCAAACCAAAACAAAATTGACATACAGTGGTGGCAGATTGTAGAAAAGACTGTCACAGCAACTGCTCAGTCCTTTTGGATGTCCGGGTACATACTCAGTGTTCTGTTTTCTGATCCCGATATGAGAATGAGGTCTAAGGAGCGGACATGCAGGGGAAAGCTTGTTTCCTAGCTCATCAACACTCGGATCTAATGGAGTGCACTTTCACCCCTCCACCTTCCACTACACCCAGTCTAAAAGCCGCTTGGTGAAATACCTCTCCAGACGTGGCCCAGCACGCACTCTCTAACTGCATCAAGCACACCGATGTCTCTCCTGGACACCACCCCCACCTCCTCTCTTATCAGCCTTGCTCCACCATGGCAGACTCCACCAGGAGCTTGGCTTAGCTGAGTTCTCCCCTGGCTTTTGAGTTAGAGCTCAGCTCTGCTGCCACACTGGGCCTGAGGAGCCTACAAGTATGATCGCTATGTGAGACCCCGATGAATGCCGACATGCCCTGTGAAAGGCTGGACCGGGGTCTCGCTAGTGGCTGCTGAGTGCAGGGTCTTTTTCTAGGTCACCAACACCACTTCACTCCCCCTGTCACCAAAGCTGAGAAGCACTACCAAACTTCAACAGGAACAACTGGTAGGCTTCAGAACAGAGCACTTCTCAGGTGGGGATGGCTCTGACAATTCTCCAGGTATGTCTCTTTTGCCAGCATTCTACCTGGTCTTTGTTGGTTGGTTCTTTGCTGTTCCTTCTGTCACTAGTTTAGTTTTACCTCTCTGTGCGCTTTGTGTCATAGGGTCTGTTTACTGAGGATGCACTTTGTATGAAGTGCTATGCTCTGTCACTGAGATTTGGTTAGGAAAATAGCGTTCACCTGGGCGTCTGTGTGTTCTTCCGTGTCATAGTCACCACCCAGGTGCTTCACAGATGTCATTTCAGGCAGCCACATTGATGTGGCTCTGATCAACTCTTCTACGTAGGAGAAACGGAATGGCTGCAGGTGGGAACAGCACTGTAGCTGCTGAGGTTTTCCTCATGGGATTTGCAGGCTCCTGGAAGGTCCAGATCATACACACGGTTCTGTTTTTGCTGGTTTACCTGGCAGCTCTCCTGGAGAGCCTCCTGATCATCCTGCTCACCGCTGTGGACGTCTACTCCAAACCCCAAGATGCTTCTGCTTGGATCTTTGCTTTGCCTCTGTCACAGTTCCCAGGTCTCTCCTCAACTGGGTCACATAGAATTCCTTCATCTGCTTCTTGGGATGTACTCTCAAGCCTTCTTCTTGCACTTGGTGTCCACTGAGACAGCCCTCCTCATGGTGATGTCTTATGACCTCTACGTGGCCCTCTGCCAGCCCTTGTGCTACGAGGCCGTTGTGAGCCCACGTCAGAACGATGGCTGTGTGTTGGCTGAATGGAGTGGTCTCTTGCAGCCACTTTCTCATTGCTGTTGTCTGCGTCCAACAGGGTCCATCAGTTCTGTGATATTCCGCAGCTCCTTGGCCTCCTGGGCTCAGTGATGCTCTGTGAGGTCAGTCACGGTTGCTATGTGGAGTCTTGTGGTTCTGTGCGGCATTACGCTCTCCTCCGTGTTCATTTCTTCTACTGCCTTGGGGATCCCCTTTGAGGAGGGCGGATGGGAAACTTTTCCACCTGCATTCCTCATCTAGTGATTGTGACCCTCTTTCTGATGTCCAGCAGTGTCGCCTACGTGAAGCCCATTTCAACCTCACCCTGTGTTTCAGACCTCTTGTGTTCTAATGGTTGTGCCCCCCACCCATGCTGAACCCTGTCATTTACAGCCTGAGGAACAAGGACGTGAAGGCACCCTGAGGAATTGGTGTGGTGTAGGAAGTGCCTAGGCTCACTCCTGACCTAACCAGGCACGCTGCACGCTCCCTAGCCCAGGGTCCCACAGGCAGCTGAGCTCCCTCTTGGTTTTAACTGAACTCAGCTGCAGTCTAACACTAATTCCCATATTTGGCTGTGTTTAACCCTGGATTGCACCAGAAGGTGCTTTGGACTGTGCAAAATCTTAGTACTTATGCTTCTATTCATTTTTATGTGTCATTGATATAAAAATTTATGTTTTACTCATTAATATATTGACTACTATAAAAATGAAATATATGAAATAAATCAATTAGATATATGCATATTAATTACAGTAGAATGGGATCATAGGTATTAAAATTATCCAAATGGAACACAAAAAAAGCAAATATACTCAAAATGCTTCAGACATCAGAAAGCGTGATCAGAGAGACCAAAGCTATAGGGACCAATGTCATACTGAAATGAGGTATCATAGGTCAAGATGGGAGTGAGTGTAAAGAGTCAGAGCTGTGTGGTCCTGCTCAGGAAAGAGCATGGTAGCAGCATGCCCACTTCATCTTCAATCTGCAAAATATATTGCAAAACCATGGTAGTGGAAGTGTTATGGTGCTGTTATGAGAACAGTCATGTAGCCCAAGGGACCCTGATCAAGAGCCCCAACATGGAGCCTCACATCCAGGGTTGATGGATCTTCAACAGGGCTGCTAAGAGCTCCTGGGGACAGGAGCTCAGAAACTGAGAAGAGGGTGGCTGCCAGGTCTCACAGGAAGGGGCAGAGGCCATCCAGAGGGTGCAGCTTGCTGGGCAGGAGGAAAGGTCTGGTGCTCTGACACGTGGTGAGGCCGGTTCCCTAGATGGGTTTCACACTTGAAAGTTGCCGTGAACGGGGTCTTCTGTCTCCTTAGACTCACCTAAGGTCTGGGAGGTAACAGACGAGTTAACTAGCTGGTGTCAGTCATTTCTCACCTTGCCTGTCTGTATCAAGCACCAAACTGTCCATCCTAAATGCATTTGATCTTCGTTAAGTCGATGATACCCCAATGAAGGTGGGAAGAATAGCAGCATCCCATAAGGCTTCTATGTGTTGTCCCATTTCTTCAGAACCCAGTGGTTGCATGTTCAGGCCATGTCACAAGTGGGGGACACCTGGGCTCAGGAGCCCAGCTGTGAGGAACCCTGCTGACCCACATCTGAGCTGGCCTTGCACAGGCCAGAGGCCTCCGGGCTGCAGGGATTGTTTCTGCAGGACATCCTACACTATGCTGACTCTACTGTGCTAACATATTCTAGCTCTTTGCTCTGCTCCTCAGTCTCCTCAAGAACCCTTCAGAACTGTGGAAACCAGAGCTCCGGGAGGGTATTAATCTGCCTGTAGACTGCCCAACTTGACCAGGTGGCTGAATCTGACGAGGTCCAATTGACCACTTTTAAAGCTTTCTCTGTTCTCTCTGCCTTGGCTTCTGCCAATGTTAGAAGGAAGCTTACCTTTTCCTTTTCTAGGAATGTGACTCATCTGTAACCATATTGCGTAATTAAATTTTGTGTATGGTTCCAAAATTTTTTTCCTTTATTATGCATCTCCATGCCATTTGTTGAATAGATTTTTCCTACCGCGTTCTGTGTTTTCTTGCAAATGTGTTTCCGGCTGCCAGTGCTCTTCCTCTGTTGCTCCAAAGCTTGCTTTGGCTTTTCTGTAGTGATTTCCAAGTGCTTCATAATCAGCTGGGTCAGTTTGCCAAATAAGTGTTTGGATATCTTATTAGGGTTTACTCAAAGCCACAGATCAATTTGGGGAGAAACAGACTTTTTTTTTTTTTTTTTTAAGAGACAGGGAGAGAGTGAGACACAGAAAGAGAGAATCAATTTTATTTATTTTTCCATCTGGCCTTTGTTTCTCTGACACTTAGCTGTGTACGTGGTGCTGGGGTTTGAACCTGGGTCCTTGTGCATGCCAGACAAGTGCTCCAACCACTGAGCAGCCCACTAGCCCCAAGAACTGGACTCTTAACAGAAGTGACATGACATTTTCCATTTATGTGTATCACCTTTAGGTTCTCTCAGCCATGTTTGGAAGTGTTCACCAAAGCCATAATGTTGTTTAGTTAGAAATGTTTAGGAATTTTTCTGATTTCCAGATAGTGGTTTCTGATTTAATATTGTGATTATCAGAGAATGTGTTCTGCAAGTGATCAATAATGTTAGATGGATTAAATCTTGATTTGTGGGCTATCCCAGGGTCTATTTGGGGGACTATTCCATGTTCCCATGAGAGTGTGCATTTTGTTGACAGGATGTGGTGTTCTCTTGTTAAGTCATGCTGTGATCTTTGTAAGTGACCGTGTAGATCCATCATGTGGGGAAAGAGGTGTACCAATTGTTTTCAGCCAGCACTGCACGGAAATCAGTGCAGCCACCACGAAAGTCAGTATGAAGTCTCCTCAAAAACCAAAACCTGAGCTAACATGACTCAGCTGCACTGCTCCTTGGTATTCACCCCAAATAACTGAAGTTGGAGATGTGTGCGTAGCCATGTGTAGAGCAGCACGAGCCACAGCAACCAGGTGTGGAAACAGACGAATGGTTAACGAAAGTGGAGTTCTATTCAGCCATGAAGAGGAATGAAATTATGACATTGCAGGAAAATGGATGGAACTGGAAACCGTAAGCCAGATTCTGAGACAAAAGTATCATGTTTCTCCTTATGTGTATAAACCAGAGGGGGGGAAACTGGGGGACAAAGGGATGTCGTGAAAGCAGAAGAGAGTCCTTGCAGGGGTGGTGGGTCCTGGCACTGAACTGATCAAACTGTGTTTTCCTGAAAGTGCAGGTTTGCCACACAACACCCACCACTCACCTCGTGTAAGGCTCTCATCGCCCAAGGCAGTAGCGGTGATGATGAAGGGGCAGCAGGAAACTCACGGAGGTGACGCGCAAGCTCAGGGAGAAATGGTTTCCTCCTGTCAGAGTCTGTGATGGATGTGGGGACAGAAGTGTAGCGAACGTCTACGAGGGACAAACTTCCCATGAAGAACGGCATTGGAAAGTGAAGCCGCGGACTCGGCACAATGACTGCGAAGGTTAGAAGGTTCCCGGTAAGAGCACCCGCACGGATCACCGGGAACAGCAGACCCTGCAAAGCCTGCAGCCCTCAGGCCTCAGATGTCCACGGGAGGAAGCCCTGAAGAGCTGAGGGCTCAAGCATGCATATTTCCATTTAGAGCTCAGGACGAAACCAAAGGCTTCCAAATGGCAACCTCTTGAAGGTTGGTGGTTTGTGTTCTGTTCTTCCTTGAGTGAAGCATCAGGGATTTCAGGAGCCTGAGGGAAGCTGACTGTGGGGTCTGGAAAGGGCCCCGGAGCTGATCTCACTGCATCCTTGCTTCTTAGCTGCCCCCCCGTGTCACCAGTGATGGCATTGTGTTCTGGGCTCTTGTCTCCTCACAAGAGAAGGTTTTGACCAAGACACAAGACTTGGTAGAAGTTTAGAAAAGCTTATTAGAAAAAAAGGAAAAAAGCAAGGGGAAAGTGGGTCATCTCAGAGAGGAGATTGGTAACTCATTTCTCAGTGTCCCAGATTTTACTGGGGCTTAAGAGGAGGTTTCTAGAGAATCCTACCCCCACACCACTTCCTAGCTCTAGACTGACAAACTACGTCAGACCCCTAAGTCCCTACTGCACCGGTTTCTTCCAATAAGTGTGTTAGAAAAACCGAGGTTTGCACAAATCAATAGCCATCTGATATTTGACAAATGTGGCAAAATATATCTTGGATAAAAAGCAGCCTTTTCAACAAACGGTGCTAGGAAAACTGGACAGCCATATGCAGAAAACTAAATTAGATCCATATCTCTCACCCTGCACAAAACGCAACTCAAAATGGATTGAAGACTTAGGAATTAAACCAGATGCCTTACAACTGTTGGAAGAGAAAATATGGCCAATACTCCACCATACAGGAGCTGGCACCGAGTTCCTTAACAAGAACCCAAATCACAAGAAATAAAAGCAAAACTCAATACATGGGATGCCATTAAACTAAAAGCTTCTGAACAGCTAAGGAAGTGATTAAGAACGTGAAGAGAAAGCCAATAGGATGGGAGAAAATCATGGCCAGCTACGCCTCTGACAGATCCAATATCTAAGATACACAAAGAATTAAAATATCTTAATACAAAGAACTCAAATATCTTAATACCCAAAACAAATAACCCAATCAATTAATGGGAAAAAGAGACAAATAGAAACTTCTCAGTGGAAGAAATGCAAAAGGCCAATAAATACATGAAAAATGTTCAACATCTCTAGCAATCAGGCAAATGTAAATCAAGACTTCATTAAGATTTCACTTCACTCCAGTCAGAATGGCAAAGATCAAGAATATAAACAACAACAAATGCTGGAGAGGTGGCGGGGTGGGGGGGAAGAATTCTGATACACTGTTGGTGGGACTGCAAACTAGTACAAACATTCTGGGACTCCTCAAAAAATTAGGGATGGAACCACCACATGACCCAGCTATCCCCCTCCGGGGTATTTCCCCAGAAGATATAAATTCAGCATGCTATATAGACACAGCTACGTCAATGATCATAGCAGCACAATTCACAATAGCTAAATTATGGAATCACCCAGATGCCCACCATTGGATGAGTGGATCAAGAAATTGTGATATATATAAAGCTATTAAAAGGAATGAAATCATGGAAATCATTGTTAGTAAATGCATGGAAATGGAGAAAACCATGCTGAGTGAAATTAGCCAAACCCAGAAACTCAAGGGTCAAATATTTTCTCTCATGTGTGGAAGCTAGAGTACAATATAGGAAAGAGTGAGAGAAGGTTAAGTTTAGAAAATAGATTAATCAAACATGGACTAGGGGACAACCTCACAGACTAGAGGATGGAAGGATGGAAAGGGAGAGGGGAGAAGAGGGAGGTAGAGCGAGTGGGGGTAAAGAGGAGATATAGATATTGTATGGCATACCTGGCATCTCCAAGATTCTGAACAGCTCCCATACAGGTATTTAAAACTAAAAAAGCTCCCCCCACAGTTACACACACACATACACACATACATACATATAGAGATATTGAAATAGATATAATCAGGGGGAAATCAAAGGAGAAAAGAAACCAGGGAGAGGGAGAAGTAGGGAACAGGGAGGGTTATGCTGGGGAGGGAATTGATCCACATAAATTGTTATGATGTGTGCATGTTTGAAAGTGTAACAACAAACCCCTTCATTATGTAAGACTATAATGCACCAATAAAAAATAAGAACCCCCCCAGGTTTTGAGAAGATTTATAACCACGATAAGAACACAATGCCATGCTAAGGACCTAAAGGCCCCTTGGGTCATCTTGGCCTGTGTAAACTAGTTGTAACTGCATCTTGTCTACCCAGCCCTGGAGGCTGTTGGTCCTGCAGTCTCTGGTAGGGTGGTCAGTCTTCTTATCTTGGGCAAACACTCCTCTACTCTGTGAACAACACACCATTTGGCCCTGGGCTGTCAGACACCCCATTGTCTTGAGTTAGAGCAGGATCAGGGTAACTTTGTATGAACTGTTTAACAAACCAAAACCCAAACCAAGCTGGGAGCCAGTGTGCCCTCCACAGAATCAACCCATTGATATCCATCCCTGTGTCTACCTACCACCTGCCATCTGCTCCAATCACTTTATCACTCCAGTCTTAGCACTGGAGTGAGGACAAGGTGGGCAATGCCCAGACCCTGGACCCTGTCTAAGGTATATGCTCCTGCTAGTGGCAGAGTAAGCAAGGCCCAGCCTTCAGGCTTCTGCTGTTTCAGGAAGGATGTGTGAACTACACCATTGAGTGTTGAGCAAGATAGTGAAATCTGTAGTTCACCATCACCAATGTAAACAACAAAAATATTCCGCAGCTAAGAACAGTTAATTCACAGGCTTAGATTCCAGCTTACCAGACATCAAACATGCTTTGCACGGCTTTCTAAAGATAAATTGACATTTATTTTTTAGCTAAGGAAGCTCTTGACTGGGAACCGAGCACATCTGTTGAACATTCTGCGGAGAGCAGTGCTGATCTCCCTGTTCCGCAGACTGTAGAGGACGGGGTTTGTGAAGGGGGGCACCACAGTGTAGAACATGGCTATCAGTAGATTTTTAAGTGATGCTTCATTTGAACTGGGCCCGAGGGCAGCCACTGACCCAGAAATCACAAAGAGCAGGAGAACAGACAGTTGTGGGATACAGGTGGACAAGGCTTTGTCACGGGCTTCCCCTGAATGGACCTTCAGCACGGTCGAGAATATGCTAGCATACGACGTCAACAGAAAGGCCACACATACCAGCACGAGGCAGGCACTTACAGCAAGGATGACAAATTCGGAACGCTGGACATTGGAAGACGCTATCCTCAAAACCTGAGGCACATCACAGAAGTACTGGTAGATCACGTTGGTCTTTGTAAAGGGCAGCCTGAACATGGAACCCGTGTGCAGGGCAGAGTAGACCAGCCCACAGGCCCATGAGCCACCTGCCGCCTGTGCGCACATGCTTGGGTTGATGACCAGCCTGTAGTGCAGAGGGTGGCAGACAGCCACGTAGCGGTCATAGGACATGACCACAAGGAGTGCAAACTCCACGGAGGCAAAAAGAATGAACAGGAAGATCTGCGCTGCACATCCTTCCAGGGAAATGGTCCGGCTGCCTGTCACGGAGTTAACAATGGATTTGGGAACAATCACTGAGATGCTGCCAAGGTCTAAGAGGGACAGATTGCTTATAAAGAAGTACATCGGAGAGTGAAGGCGTTCATCTGTTATAATAAGGGTAACAGTGGTAAGATTCCCAGTTAAGGCTCCCAGATAAATCACTAGGAGCAGCAGACCTTGCAAAATCTGGAGCTCCCGGGAGCTTGAGACGTCCATGAGGAGGAAGTCTGTGAAGAAGGTGAGGTTGTCCATGCCGCTGGCACGCCACCGTCTCCAGAGCCAGAGCTAAGGTCACAAGAGGGTAGTAACAAGGTCACAAAAAGACGTAACAGTCAGAATGTGCTTATTTCTGCCTTATTTCCAGTGTTCAGAGTATGAGAACTCAGCACATGAAGCATTTCAGGTGAAATGCAGTCCCACGCAGCTTACCTTAACTCTGTTACATAGAATCGCTTTCCTGCCTCTGCCTGGGGGGAGGGATCACTGTCCCATCCCCTCAATTCTTTTTAAGAGAGAGAGGGACCATCAGCCCTAAGAGAGAGAGAGAGAGGAGAGAGAGAGAGAGAAAAAAAAAAGAGAGGATCAACTTTATTTAGTTTTTCATGTGGCATTTGTTGCTCCGACACTCTGTTGTGTACGTGGTGCTGGGGTTTGAACCTGCATTCTTGCTCATTGCAGGCAAGCACTGTAATTCACCGAGTCACTGATCCAGCCCCCCATTCCCTCAATTTTGAAGGGTTATTCCAGACATTCTCAAGAGCTTCCTTACCCACCCTCTGGGCCAGTGGTGGGCTGCTCCGGAAGGTGTTTCCATAGCAAGCTCAGTGGTGGCATCGGAGCTTCCTCTGGAAATGAGTTTAATCCTGAGAGGACCAGGTAGGCCATGCAGCACCTTTCTTTCACTTCAATTGTCCTTAAAACCTAAGTGTGACTCCGAGCCCTTCCTTTCACCCATAGAAGATGTGGTCTTATCAGGATGTAAGCCTTCCCTTCTGTTGGCAAGGTGTGGCCAGTTCCCTTGCCCACCCCTCACCTATGCACTGCCTCCAAAAAGTCCCTCTGCCAGGCAGATCCCAGTCCTGAATGAGCTGCAATCTTCCACCCAGACCCCTTTCTGCTGATTTCATAGCTCTTCCTGAAGTCTCCTTGAACTCAAACAGCTTTCAAATTCAATTTATTTACCTGCACTCATTTGGAAGCATTTCAAATAATAAACAATCTGTTTAAACCTCATCTTTCTAACACTAAAATTACATAATGAGATCTGATCTCAGTGCTATTTCTCATCAATAAAATATGTATAATTGAAAGACTATGTAATAAAAATGTTAACTTTTGCATTTTAAACACACTTTATGTGTAATTCATTTGCCATGAGAAAAACATTTATTATTTTTCTGCCTTTATGTGAATATAAGTAACTATTTGTTTACATTGATATATTGATATGATTTTTTAGTGTTTTAGCAAAATATTTCATACCAATTGCTTTGCGTTATACCTGGTTTATTTTGTTAGCCTTGTTTTACAGATGAGGAGAGTCTGTTGAGCAGGGAATGCTCTTAGCTAAAAGCTCACACTGATTGAGATACTGCCTCCCAGTGTGGGCGCCTCCCGGTGCTGGGTGCAGGGTAAACCCACTGCACTCTCAGTTTCTGATGTCAGGTGACACCTGGGCCAGGGGTCAGTAGAAGTCTTGTCACCATTCTCCATCTCTCCGATTGTATCTCCTGTCTACTCAGTTCAAGCGAATTCTCATGCTCGCCCACACTAAGCTCTGCCTCAGTTTAGTCTTCACGGTGCGCCATGGTGGTCTCCTGACTTCTTGCTGGGTAGAGGAAGTTCAGGGTTCTCCCCACTCCCCATGAATGTTCTCAGGGATACTTAGAAAGTACTTGTTTCACTGTTTTAAAATGTGGGCAATAGGATACATGGGGTTGCTAATTCCCCATCAACTGCTAAGTAAGTGGAACACAATAAGGTATCTAAATTACTTGCATTATATTTTAATGCCTCATAAATCCAGTCATTATAAAAATTATTCAGGATGATAACCCTCTAGGTATTTCAACTTTGTTTTCTATTTTGAAGACTACTTTTGCTTATGTGACTAGACTTGTGTGAGGTGCCATCATAACTTTCTTCCGCTTGTCAACTACTTGGTTGACCTTCTGAATCCAGCTCAAGGAATGTCTCCTTCATGGAGCCTGTTGCTTGGTTCGGAGGGAAATTTTCAATCACTTAGGCTCAGCCCTTTGGACCTCAGCCATGTAGGTACCAGGTCTTCAGAGAGCATTTTAAGAACTAGTTGCCTATGCTGGGTGTGGTGGGGCAGGCCTGTAATCTCAATGCTCTGGAAGTTGAGACAGGAGGATCATAAGTTCAAAGTCAGCCTCAGCAACTTAGTGAAGCCCTAAGCAACTCAGTGAGACCCTGTCTCAAAA